>CAJNDS010002383.1:303090-435590 GCA_905221605.1 Symbiodinium natans | reverse complement strand
AAACTGCGGTGTCTGCCCGAAGCTTTCATGCTGTCTTTGCAGACTCGACCCTGCGACCACGCTACGATCAGGAAATGCCACATGCATGAAGGTTTTCGAACCCGAACTCCAAATTACCCCAAGGCTGATGCCTTCACTTTCGTCCAGCACCCTCCAAAGAAATCGACGTCAGGGTCGGGATTTGTTGTAGGCACAATCGCACGAAGCTGAATAAACTGAGCTTGCCCAAAACTATACCCAGTTGAACAAGCATACACAGCAAATTGCAACATGCAGACATTCCGGGCCATTTCTGGGCAAGAAGCCCTGACCCCCCTCAGTTCTTACAGCTCAGGTGTCGGGTTCGCAGCAAGCCAGTGGAACCAGACGGATTTACGACTTCCACAAGTAACTTCCTCCCTGCCAGCCTGGACACCGAACACACGAACCACAAAACCCTAAACCCTAAACCCTCAACCCCAAACCCTAAGCCCTACACATCTGGGCCCCCGGTCCTCAATCCGCAGGGGCTTCGGCGAGGCCTTCGGTGAGCCCTGTGGCGAGGCCTTTGGCGAGGACTTCGGTGAGCCCTGCATCGAAGCTCTTGCCTTGGTCGAGCCACCGGCTATCCGCGACTTGGGGGTTTCCGAAATTCGGGGTACCTTATCGGGGCCCTGACTAGAAGGGAAGCCTACTATTTGGGGGGTTATATAAGGGGTCCCTTGTTCTGGTAAACCACCACTTTGCTGCGCTCGAGAACAACATCATTCTGCAAGATCCTTGGGTAGTGGTGCACAACGGAGATCTTACTCGTAGACGTCGCAGCTGCGGTCACAACTCCTGCATTCTTGCCGGAGGCGCGGGTGAGGTTCTGGAGGCTGGCGACGGATGACTCGCAGCCTTAGTGCGAGGGGGGGAAGGCTTAACTTATTTATTATTGTTATTATTGCTATTTGTTAATTAGTCTTCTTATTATTATTACTATCATTATTTCTAGGATCACTATTATTATTATTACTACTATTTTCAGTTTTGGGCTCGCCATGACTTCAAGGTAGTGCTTCTGCCTCAGGCCCCCACCGGACTGCAGCTCCCTCCTGGAGCCTCGGTGTGACGGAGAGTCCAGCCGCAGGGAAGAGAAGTATGTTTAGGGTTTAGGGTTTAGGGTTTAGGGTTTAGGGTTTAGGGTTTGGGGTTTGGGGTTTGGGGTTTGGGGTTTGGGGTTTGGGGTTTGGGGTTTGGGGTTTGGGGTTTGGGGTTTGGGGTTTGGGGTTTGGGGTTTGGGGTGTGGGGTTTGGGGGGTGGGGTTTGGGGTTTGGGGTTTTGGGGTTTGGGGTTTGGGGTTAGGGTTTAGGGTTAGGGTTTAGGGTTTAGGGTTTGGGGTTTGGGGTTTGGGGTTTGGGGTTTGGGGTTTGGGGTTTGGGGTTTGGGGTTTGGGGTTTGGGGTTTGGGGTTTGGGGTTTGGGGTTTGGGGTTTGGGGTTTAGGGTTTAGGGTTTATTGAAATAATTAAGGGTTCAGGTCCGGGGAAGTTTCGAGGAGTTTCGTTTTTGGATTTTTCTTAATAATTTCAAGTTACAGGGGGCTTGAGGGTTTAGGGTTTAGTGGGATTCCTAATCTTTTGTGCTCTTCGACCCTAAACCCGAAACCCTAAAAACCCTAAACCCTAAAAACCCTCAACCCTAAACCCCAAGCCTCAAAGCTGCCTCAAAACGTCAGGAATGGCGATGCAGGTGGTGCGAGAGATGTGTTCAACCGGGCCCCCGGGCTGCAAAGACCATGGCCAGGTTAGGTGAAGACCTAAGAGGGTTCAGGGTTTAGGGTCTCTTAGGGTCTCTTAGGGCCTCTTAGGGTCTGAGGGTCTGAGGGTCTGAGGGTCTGAGGGTCTGAGGGTCTGAGGGTCTGAGGGTGTGAGGGCCTGAGGGTCTGAGGGTGTGAGGGTCTGAGGGTCTGAGGGTCTGAGGGTCTGAGGGTCTGAGGGTCTGAGGGTCTGAGGTCTGAGGGTCTGAGGGTCTGAGGGTCTGAGGGTCTGAGGGTCTGAGGGTTTGAGGGTTTGAGGGTTTGAGGGTTAACATAGGGTCTGTGATGAAGAGCAGCCCCTGGTACGTCTAATCTTGCAATCGTCTCCTTCTAATGGCACCTTCATCCGGGGTGATTCTGCACGGGTCACAGGGTCTAGCTTCCTAAACCCTAAACCCTAAACCCTAAACCCTAAACCCTAAACCCTAAACCCTAAACCCTAAACCCTAAACCCTAAACCCTAAACCCTAAACCCTAAACCCTAAACCCTAAACCCTAAACCCTAAACCCTAAACCCTAAACCCTAAACCCTAAACCCTAAACCCTAAACCCTAAACCCTGTCTTTTACATGGTTAGCCTAGCCCAAGGGTGTGAACGGATGACCCAAAAACTATCAGAAAGGGTCCCCCATCTCCGAGTCTACGGTCTGTAATTGGGGTTTAGGGTTTAGGGTTGGGTTTGGGTTTTGGGGTTTGGGGTTTGGGGTTGGGGTTTGGGGTTTTTGGGGTTTGGGGTTTGGGGTTTGGGGTTTGGGGTTTGGGGTTTGGGGTTTGGGGTTTGGGGTTTGGGGTTTTGGGGTTTGGGTTTTTGGGTTTTTGGGGTTTGGGGTTTTTTGGGGTTTTGGGGTTTTGGGGTTTTGGGGTTTGGGGTTTGTTTGGGGTTTGGGGTTTGGGGTTTGGGGTTTGGGGTTTGGGGTTTGGGGTTTGGGGTTTGGGGTTTGGGGTTTGGGGTTTGGGGTTTGGGGTTTGGGGTTTGGGGTTTGGGGTTTGGGGTTTGGGGTTTGGGGTTTAGGGTTTAGGGTTTAGGGTTTAGGCTTTAGGGACAGGGGGATTCAGGGTTAGGATATCGAGGGTGGTCACCCAGCAACCACCAAGTGACGCAGGCACTTTCACAGGAAGACGCCGAGCAAAGACATAGATACAAATATCTTCAAGCCCGCTCGACATGCTACCAGCTGCTACAGCAGTTCCCTAAACCCTAAACCCTAAACCCCAAACCCTAAACCCTAAAAAGCTGAGAGTGCCACGTTACCGTCTCTAGGGAGCGCTTGGGCGAGGTTGGGCTTGCCTCGGATTCGTTTCGGGCTTCAAGGCTTCGGGCTTTAGGGTTTCGGGGCTTCGGGCTTTAGGGTTAAGGGGGTTCAGGGCGTTAAGGGGGCTAAGGGGGTTAAGGGGGTTAAGGGGGTTAAGGGGGTTGAGGGGGTTGAGGGGGTTAAGGGGGTTAAGGGGGTTAAGGGTGTTAAGGGTGTTTAGGGTGTTTAGGGTGTTTAGGGTGTTTAGGGTGTTTAGGGTGTTTAGGGTGTTTAGGGTGTTTAGGGTGTTTAGGGTGTTTAGGGTGTTTAGGGTGCTTAGGGTGAGGTGCGCGCTTAACCAGCCAACCTGAACCTTGCACTATGGGAATGATGGGGCAAGCAGGGCGTCCGGAGAATGTTCTGACGAACAGCGACGAAGTCCACTCCTTCTGAGGTGGAGTACGGCAATGGCTCTGGCGTTACAGCTAAACTCTAAACCCTAAACCCTAAACCCTAAACCCTAAACCCTACACCCTAAACCCTGAACCGTCGGTCTTTTGGCAATCGGGGATTTTGGTGGCTTCGGCTTTGGACTCACTTGGTGCATAGGGCCTCGCCTATGAGCTTGGCCTTGCAAGTGTTTGGTGTTTAGGGTTTGGGGTTTTAGGGTTTTAGGGTTCTAGGGTTCTAGGGTTCTAGGGTTCCAGGGTTCCAGGGTTCTAGGGTTCTAGGGTTCTAGGGTTCTAGGGTTCTAGGGTTCTAGGGGTTCTAGGGGTTCTAGGGGTTCTAGGGGTTCTAGGGGTTCTAGGGGTTCTAGGGGTTCTAGGGGTTCTAGGGGTTCTAGGGGTTCTAGGGGTTCTAGGGGTTCTAGGGGTTCTAGGGGTTCTAGGGGTTCTAGGGGTTCTAGGGGTTCTAGGGGTTGTAGGGGTTCTAGGGGTTCTAGGGGTTCTAGGTTTTAGGGTAGGGGTTTAGGGGTTCTAGGGTTTTAGGGTTTTAGGGTTTTAGGGTTTTAGGGTTTTAGGGTTTTAGGGTTTTCGGGTTTTCGGGTTTTCGGGTTTCTAGGGGTTCTAGGGTTTCTCGGGGGTTCTAGGGGTTCTAGGGGTCTAGGGGTTTTAGGGGTCTAGGGTTCTAGGGGTCTAGGGGTCTAGGGGTTCTAGGGGTTCTAGGGGTCTAGGGGTTCTAGGGGTTCTAGGGGTTCAGGGTTATTTCTAGGGGTTCTAGGAGGGGTCTAGGGTTCTAGGGGTTCTAGGGGTTCTAGGTTTTCTTAGGGGTTCTAGGGGTTCTAGGGGTTTAGGGGTTCTAGGGGTTCTAGGGGTTCTAGGGGTTCTAGGGGGGTTCTAGGGGTTTGGGGTTCTAGGGTTCTAGGGTTCTGGGGATATAGGGGTTCCTAGGGGTTCTAGGGGTCTGGTCTAGGGGTTCTAGGGGTCTGGGTTTCGGGTTTCGGGTTTTCGGGGTTTCGGGTTTTCGGGTTTTCGGGTTTTCGGGTTTTCGGGTTTTCGGGTTTTCGGGTTTTCGGGTTTTCGGGTTTTCGGGTTTTCGGGTTTTCGGGTTTTCGGGTTTTCGGGTTTTCGGGTTTTCGGGTTTTCGGGTTTTTCGGGGTTTTCCGGTTTTTCGGGTTTTCGGGTTTTCGGGTTTTCGGGTTTTCGGGTTTTCGGGTTTTCGGGTTTTCGGGTTTTCGGGTTTTCGGGTTTTCGGGTTTTCGGGTTTTTGGGTTTTTGGGGTTTTTAGGGTTTTTAGGGTTTTTAGGGTTTTTAGGGTTTTTTGAGGGTTTTTGAGGGTTTTTTCAGGGTTTCAGGGTTTCAGGGTTTCAGGGTTTCAGGGTTTCAGGGTTTCAGGGTTTCAGGGTTTCAGGGTTTCAGGGTTTCAGGGTTTCAGGGTTTCAGGGTTTCAGGGTTTCAGGGTTTCAGGGTTTCAGGGTTTCAGGGTTTCAGGGTTTCAGGGTTTCAGGGTTTCAGGGTTTCAGGGCTTCAGGGCTTCCGGGCTTTGGGCGTCGGGGTTTAGGGTTGAGGGTTGAGGGTTGAGGGTTGAGGGTTGAGGGTTTATTCAGGGCTTAAGACCCCTTTTCAGAAGTCGCCGGAACGAGACCGATTCTGGCTGCCAGTTGCTCCGCTGCAGATATGGGATCCTTGTTAAAGACTTTCTTTGGATCCCCTGCCGGAAACAACTTCAGTGCTTGCGTCCTAGGCTTGGCGTGTGGCAACTTCTATGTTGATTTGCACCTATCGCAAACATCCCTGAAACGAAGCTGTGCTCCCGCTAAAGCTCCAACCCTCCAACCCTTCAACCCAAGCGATACAGCTTGCACCAAAGAATGTTGACAACTTTGCCACGAGATCAGGCGCCCCCGCGCTGCCCGTGGGGATGTTTATTCGTGCCTTGGTCTGGCGCCCAGCACTCCCCAAAATGCTTGAAGAGCAGCTCGTGTAAGGAGCGCCTATGGGCACCAGCTCTCACTACGGGCATGAGCGTTCTGGACCAGGAGCCTGGTAAATATCGTGGCGATGGAATTCCGCAGCGCCGAAAGCATCGTGGTAATGGAAACGAGGGTCGTATCACTAGGGCCCGGTTCTTCTTAGATTTTTGGTGGGAGTTGTGACAGGACTCGCTTTGTGAGATTTCGGTTGTGGTACGGGGTCCGGGTTGTGGTAAGACTATTCGCCCCCCTTCACTGGACAACAGCGCACAGCCGTGCTCCCGGCCGCCCAGCTGTTGGCAGCCCCCTGCACAGGGTGCAGCGGTGGCTCTCTGATCAGGGTTCCGTGGAGTACCCGCTTGCTTCTACGCTGGTTTCTATGTTTTCTATATGGGTTCCCGTGATCTTGGAAGCGCCGAAGCCTTGCAAAGCCGCGATCCACAAAGATGGAAACCAAACTAAGCGGCAAGCGGGCTTGGGGAGGCCTCATGCTGCTTTAAGCGTTCGATCACATGGACACTGCACCAGTGGAAACCCTTAAGATCCCTTAAGCCCGTTGCAGATCATCGACGGGAAGAAGGCTTCGTCAAACTCTGAGAGACGACTGCTGTGCCTACGATCAGGCTATCATAACCGATCATAACCGCGGCATTGGGAGCTCTTTGGCAGAGGGCTTTCGGCCCTGAGCATGGCGGTTGTGGGTGTCCTCCCAATCTGGTGTGCTCTTCAGCGACGCGATGCATGTCCCGGTGGGGCCCAGAGAGGAGACGACTCCTGACCCGGCCATGGGCTCGAGTCGCTCGCGGGGAGAAGGCAGCGATGTGGCTTTAAAGCCTCCTTCAAGCACTGCGCAACACCCATCTGCCGCGTCTCCGCCTGTCTCCACGGTTCGCAGGCAGCTGGAGACTTAGCCGAAGCGTTGGAGCTCCATGGGCGCTCTAAAAGTGGTCTGCGCAGCCACGAGGGAATTAGGGTCTGAGGCTTAGGACCGGGTGGGGATATAGCATCTGGAGGTCTTGCAGCGCCCCTCGCAATACCACCACAGAAGTCCTACATGAATCAAGCTCAGCCCGGGATACTTGTTTCAACCCTTACCAACCCCGCAACTACGGCAGCTGCAATCCTCCACGGGTGAGCCGAGCGAACCCCTTGTTGCCAATCGCGGCGACACGGGCGCCTGACTGGTGGCGGATGAGAACTTCGGCGGTTGCTTTTGACGCTTTGGCTCACTTTGCAAAGCTTATGTTTCATGTCCGGTGTTCACGGTCTTGGGGATTCTGGTGGATGCTCGCGCCAGACTCGCCCTCTTAATTGCTCAAGACCAAGTCTCGGAGCGGGGCTTCCGCAATTTGCCTGCACTTCAAACCCCACAGAGCTCAACCTCAGGAAGCTCCCTTCCACAACCTGCCTGCACTCCCCGCTACCAAGCCCGAGGGTGTAGGGTTTAGGGTTGAGGGTTGAGGGTTGAGGGTTGAGGGTTGAGGGTTGAGGGTTGAGGGTTGAGGGTTGAGGGTTGAGGGTTGAGGGTTGAGGGTTGAGGGTTTAAGGCTTAGGGCTTAGGGCTTAGGGCTTAGGGCTCAGGGCTTAGGGCTACCAAGCCACGGACCTTAGACCTCCAACAACCCCTGCCCCCTGGGCTCCCCGGCCGGCACACGGTTGGCAGGCGCCTGCACAGGCGGCCAACGAAGAGACAACAGAAGAACGACACATCGGACAGAGCGCTCTATCTGGCAAGAATCTGGTACAAAGCCAGATGCCTGGCTTCAGCTGGTTGCCCAAGAGCTGAATCCAGCTGAGCTGGCTGCTCCACTATTATGCTCGTGTCTGTTTTTTGTTCTCGCACCGCCCCGCTTCTCTGTTTGCAGCAGCCCTGTACTCTTGGCGACCCCGCAACGATGGAAACCAAACAAGGTATAGGGCAAATAACCCCGGGGAGGCTTCATGCTGCTTTGAGCGTTGTAGGGTTTTTGAAAGTGCGATGAAAATGGACACTGCACCAGTGGAAACCCTAAAGCCCGTTGCAGATCATCGACGCAGAAGGCTTCGTCAATGACAAGGCTTTCAGCCACAAAGACACAAGGCCCTGTGGGAACTGTCCTCCCCATGAGGAGAGCCAGGTGAAGGACTCGCCTAGGCGTTCGCATCTGAATTGGCCCCAGCAAACGAGAGTAACTGCGACTCATGGCTCTGCTAGTGCACGTGGCTGTTGCCAGGTGCCTGGCCGCCTGCTGGGACATGCCCGCCATCTGGGATTCGGAGCATTGGGTTGAGGATTTCTCAAGGATTCTTCAGGGCTTGGGTTTTGGGACAAATGCCCCAGTTAAGGCATCTGAACATGGAGGCATCAGCAATGCCAAGGGCTGAGAAAAAGGTAGATCGATCTGGTTTGAACTTTCATGCGTGACAACACGCAACCTCCTTCCCAACCACCACCCAGACAAAGCTGAAATCCTACCCGTGGTGTTGGATCGTGCGCAAGAGAACATTCTGTCGCCATCGCTCCGAGCCAACAGGCCGCCTACCTCTACGACCTACGCCCCGCAAGCCCTGTAGTGCGTATGCGACTCCCCCTGAGGGCCCACGCCGCAGTGGAATTTACTGGAGCCTTGGTGTTCATGGGGCCTACAACAGGAATGCGTTTCTCCATGTTCCAAGAAGAAGTAGCTGCCAACCCGGCATGTGGCTTCAGATGGAGGGTTTCGTTGCCCATGCTGGCGAATGCACTAAACCTTCGGATCGAAAAAAGTGCATATAAGGCCCGGACTGTCCAACGGATCGGAGTTCCTTCAATGGGCTGTGTGTGTGGGGGGGGGAAGGGGAGGAGGGGAGGAGGTGATTGGCCCTTCTTGCTTTTGGCGCAGAGGTTGTAGAAAGAGGCAAAAAGAGCTGTACATGCCAGGGTTTTGGGCATGTTCGCAGAAGGCATGAACGCTTGTGACTGTGCCACGTCGTGTCCCGAAACGTCTAAAACATCCCTGCGCGCGTGTTCTAGAAGGAGGCAAAAGCGCTGTAAATTCCAGCGTTTTGGGCATTTTCTTCATGTGGCTGGACGTTTCGTGGCGCGCCCACGAAAAACAAGGTCAAACCCAACCAAGCCCTTCCCAAACCAACCCAACCCCAGATTCCCAAACCAGACCCTCTGCGAAGACAGTCTTTCCCAGGTTGTCACCTATATTCTACGCCTTAGGGGCCCAGGCTTGCGAATTTGTCACGTGGGAAGTGGGTTTTATGTAAACAAAAATAAAAAATACTTCCCAAGGGGGATATAGAACTATGCTGAAGATCAGGGAGTCTGCCCCGTCCTGCCACGGCTGTGGGCGCAGGCGCCATCAAGGCCGTGTGGGCCAGGGGCTGACGCCTCAATTTTGCCGACGTGATGCTCCACAACCCCGGACACCATATGCCCCAGCCCAATGTAAGTTTTGGATCTGGGACATGTGCTGAAAAACCGAACCTAACTCTCAAAGGCGAATCGGAGCCCCGAACTGGGATAACGTACCCAACATGCGCCCAAGGCATGCCAACGACGTTTGTATGCAAGACAGGTAAACTGCCGTAGTTGGCCGTATTTGGAAGCAGCAGAACCTCTTCTTTCTTTCCAAACTGTCTTCCATTCGAAGGATTTTGATGTGTTGGGATCCCTATTCCTTCTCTTTTATTGATCCTTTCTTGACCTATTCTATATCCACCGAAGTCTTCACCAGTGGTAAAATTTACGGGACTTTATGGTGGTAAACGAACACACGCCTGTGCTACACGTCACTCCGCTCTCTGCTCTGCGCTGTGCCCCATGCCGTGTGAGGAGGTCGTTTTGCTGCTGGATGAGCTGATCATGCTCCTTCAGAAGCGAAGCAAAGCCCACTTTAAATTTCAGACTTCTAATGTTTTTGAATCCTCTTCAACCTTTCTTTTCGCTGCACCCGGCCTGAGGTAAAAACAACACTGCGCCCTAGGGACCCATTCGGCGAACTACCTGGAAGATTCTCACTCGTTCTTGCCCAGAAAAGCTTCGCATGTACACCTCACCGGTGCCCCCCATGAGAATACCTCAAATTACTAGACCATTTAACATTTTCCTCCCCATAAGCGAATGCCGCAGCCCCGTTAAACCACTAAACCCCAAACCCCAAACCCCAAACCCTAAACCCTACACCCTACACCCTAAACCCTAAACCCTAAACCCTAAACCCACAACCTTCCAAGGCTTGCAAAGCTCCTCAAGCAGCCGCTGCATCGCACCCTTCAGCACATCCGGTGAGGGGCCCTGGCACTTGAGTACGGCAGGCTGTTCGCAAAGTGAAAGAGCTTAAGGGTTTAGGGTTTAGGGTTTAGGGTTTCGGGTTAGGGTTTAGGGTTTAGGGTTTAGGGCTGCTACCGGGAATGCCTTCTCAGTTCCGAAAGCTGGGGGGAAAAGCATCTGAAGAAGGCGCGGGGCTAGTGAACAGCCTGAGACAGTCTTCAACACTCAGAGCATTCGGAACCCGTACTGTAGGGGTCCCCAGCTGGACCCCAAGCCATCCCCAATCCACCCAAACCCCGAGTTCTTCGGTCAAACATCCGAACCTTGAAGGCATTGTCGAGAGCACACGGCGCAACCCCACCCGGGCCTGAGCTTTGCCAGAGCCATGAACCTCACAAATGAGTCGCGGTGCAAGGCTTTGCAACCCTCCGTATCCTCAGCCCCCATGCAGGGACACCTAAGGTTTTTCATGCCAATTTCGCTTAAGAGTCCAGATGAGGAAGCTAACTCAGGAGAACTAAAACAACCAAACAGCCGACCTCGGATTCGGTCAAGGCCGGTGTGGATGAGCAGTTCAGCTGCTTGATGAGCCTGGGTGCCGATGGGAACCACCCGGGGATCACCGCGAATCAGGGTTCAGAAGGCTTTGGGTAGGCTCATGGGTTTTAAGGCAGCTTGAAGGAAGCGGTTCGTTCAAAGCTTGAAGCTTCAAAGCCCCGGCTTTCACCAAGCCGTTCCAGGCTAAGGTGTGAGAAGTCCATCGATTGTGGGAGGCACACAACGAGAGTAATCGTGCGTGAGATGGATTTCATGGCCGTTGCGGCGCCAACTCGGCGTGTCGGTGCTTGTGTCTATGCTGTGTCGTGTAGGCCAGAGATGGCCAGAGCATATCACACTTGCGTGGGTGCAGACAACACAAGCGACGAGAAACATGTGACAAGCGGCAGCAACCAAGCGCGACGAATGCCGAACGTCATGGATCCCAAAGCTTCATGCCATCAACTTCGTCAGATCTTACATCTAACGCGCTGGGATGAAATGGTTGGGGAGCCCGCCTCCATTTCCAAACCCTACATTTCCGGTCTGAGCTTTGCAAGTCAAGAAGTTCGTGCATTCCGGAGTCTAACACTTGCGTGAGAAAGGCGTACAAACTTGGCCCAGGGGGCCCATAGATAACACTAGGACCGTGCCAAGCAGCGTTTTGAGCACCTTCTCAGTCTCGACGACCTTGACCTGTTCAGTGGCTCGCATGTCTCTCAGCCCTGAACCCTAATTAGATTGCATGAGGCTTGCGGGGAGGAAGTAAACGTATTTGACGCGGTGGAACGCCGCTCGCCACGCCGCTCGCCACAGTCCCCGACACGAAGCACTGGCAATGAATGGAAAAGTAGCCGGAGAGATTAGCAACGGCCCGCAGCGGAACGAGTGCAGCATGCGAATAGCTGCGATGATCCTATGCCAATTTCCTAGCAGTGCTACATGCCTTTTGTTTCGAGGCGGCAGTGCCACCAAAAAGTCCCTAAGCCTTCTCAGCCAACATGACCTTCCTCGGGAACTGATGGTCTTCTGAGATGCCCGGCACCGGGCATGCACGTGAGCGAGCTTCTGCTGACAGCATTCGACTGTATTTCATAGGTGTGGAGCCACAAATGTAAGGCACATTGAAGGCAATCGCATTGGCAGCCAGAGGCCCTAGGTACGAAGGCAGTGGCCAGAGATCTCAAGCCCGCGTGATCGATTAACATGTCGATTCGACCCCCTAGGCGGCCCGCTCTAGGCCCTAAGCTGAACACTTCCGTGTCCGATCGGCTTGCAACAACCGGGCTCAAAGTATTTTGAGACTGCGGTCAGGTCACGAGTGCCTTCACTGAGCCTCAAGCTTTTTAAGCAATATGCAAGGCGGCATCTGAAGAAAAACGCCAGCTGTTGGCAGGGTCAGAGAGTCACGCGGAGGATGTTTGGTGTCCACTACTTGGACGTCCAGTTGGGTGGAGTCACATTGGTTGCGTAATTCTGCTTTGATATGATGTTACTTAGCAAGCATATGACTGGAGTAGTAAGGGATGATAGCAGCTGGGTACTGTGCGCCTTCGTGTACAGCCCCCCCACCCCCCCACCTCGCGGACCTACATGGAGAGGAAAACAGTTCAAACAGAAGCATCAGATTGCTGGGGCCTTCATCAGATGCATGCTGGTCGAGACGCTGTCCTCCAAACCTCCCGGAGAAGGCGTCACTTCTCAATTCGGAAATGCACACGCCAGGGGTTTGCTGAACATGAACTCACGCCTGATTATGGCTCTGCTACACATGCCTGTGGGCCGGAAAAGAGCTGGCATCTCGTTGGCAAACGCCGAGGTACTTTTCGAAATCTGGGCTATGCCTATGCGTGGAAACAGTGTTAACTTGCGTACACAACGGAACGAGATGATTGGATATTCAAGCAGTTTGGCCTAGGTGCCTCGTAGCACCCCTACAGGCCTTAAGCCCCATGCGCCCGAACCCCTGATCATTCTATTTTTGTGACTGGGCCCTTGCTACAGTCACTTGTCCTCCTCAAGATTCAAGATCGCTACTTGACCTGGGCACTGCAAGCGCATAACAGCCCTCACGTATAACTACTCGGTGTACGGGCCGCTCCCGCGCGCGTAATGCAGGATGCGCAGCACGTTGCCATGCTGGAAACACTGGCAGACGTGGTGAGTTCGGGAGATGGCCGCAAAACACGAATCTGGAAGGGAACTCGTAGACGATTTCGTGCTTGTTTATCGTTGTGCAACGCTGGCGCAGTACGTCCTCATCTAAAGATACTCCGTGTGAAGAGATGCAGCGTGGACTCAGAGTTTGCGACGAGGGAGGAAGCTTGCCAGGTTGAGAAGCGCTGCGTTTTTCGGCAGTGCTGTCGGCAGTCGTGAATCGCAGGCAACTGGGCTGAGGGTTGAGGGGACCCTAAACCCTAAACCCTAAACCCTAAACCCTAAACCGGGCCTCTTTTGGCTGAGGGCCTCTAAGGCTAAAGGGTTCAAGGCAGCTCCGGAAGGTTGACTTGCAGCTGCCGCAGTATCGAATTCGAACTTTGGGGGAGTCCCTGTTTGGCCCAAGACAAGAAGGTTGTACACAAGAACTCCCGCAAGCTCCAAGGAGCTTGCTTTCGTGAATATGTCCTCCATGTGAGGCACGCATCCGCAATGAGCATATCTGCGCAACGTGCCAGCGACCAGACCAGCGCAGTGCCACAAGGCGGGATTCCCACTCGCAGGCTCGCACGGCCTCATGGAGCTGTGTTCGCGAGATGCGAGGCGACCCGAAGTTTGCCCGTGTCAGCTCGTTGGGCAGCCTTGTGCCCCCGTGTCAGACTTGCTAGGAGGATACGCTGCTCCTTCTCTACTCTCCCAGAGCATTGCCGCCTTTAGTTGGGATTTCGACTTCGGCCATCAGTGCGCGACTCTGCGGATCCTGACAGCAGGGGAAGTGTGCATTTTCCAGAAGATGGCCGGGATGGCTATATTTATGGCAGACGCTGCGTCGCTCGTGAGGAAAGGCAAGGGCCTCATGTGAGCTTGACTCTGTTCACACAACCAGCCCCCCTCAAGACCAGAAAACCTTGAACAACCCGATTTCTTGCGTGAACTCGCACGTGCGGGAACGCCGAAGCGCTCTTGAGCAAAGATTCCGAACAGCTTGGGGTTTGGAACGCCCGAGCTCCGCTCCCTTCAAGCTCCCTTCCTTCTTCCAGGAGTTCATTCAGGCTGCGGCTAAGAAGGCCCAGGGTGAAGTCCTTACCTGCCCGGCCAAAGCCCTGCACCCCACAACCCTGTTGCGCCTTTGCTCAGATTCTTCAGTGACGCGGACCTGAACTGTCAACTTCCAGGAGGGGGGGTCCTGGAGCTGGTGGCCTGAAGTTGGGCATCTTGGAGAGTTCTCTAACCGCACTTCTGTCGCGGCCATTGCCAGCAGAACGATTACAGGTACCCCAGCAAGAGATCACCGCTCACTTGTCCTTCTCCCAGGCGTTCTGCGCTGGAGAGTTGCATGCGAAGCTGAACCATGAATCACCCCTTTAGGTCTACGGCTTGGGCCTGGGTCCTAATGTTCCGACACCCCTCGAGGATCCACAAAAACACGAAACTGCCTCTTGCAACGCACCAGTGCTGACAAGAACTGGCCCAAATGCCGCCCAAAATGCAAATCTTTCTCGAAGTTGGCCATCTGAGCCTCTGCAATAAGCGGCTCAGGTCACGTGGAGCACATGCAAAAGCAACTCAACCTTCCTCGGGCAAGCAAAGAATAAGCAAACTGTTCTCACACAACAAACGTGTTCATGATCTTCTTGTTCCATCAGTGTTGAAACTGATACAAGTATCGGCCCCCCTGGACACTGTTGCGGCTCTGTTTGCGCTGACTTAAACAGTTGCCAGTGTTGGCCTGGATTTCTTGACATCCCTGTCAGCTTTACCATGAACGATCTGATTCAATCCCCATCTGCACGCGGAAAATGGGCTTTCCTGTGAACCCGATGAGGAGCAACATACTTAAACCCATAGTTTCGAATCCTGGCGGCCAGCCGATGGTGAACTGCTGCCGGGTCGACTTGAATGGGAAGACCACTGGCATTCTCGACATACGGACTCCCGTGCGCGCTAGGATGCACTGTTTTGGCAGGCTGGGGAGCCTGAGCCACCAATTTAGGGGAGGGGAGGTGCTCCGTCTGAAGGAAGAATCTCACGGGGTGCTATCGATGCAGGATGCTTGCAGGGCTACGCTGATTGTAACTAAAAAGGTTGCCTCCATCTTGCACCTTTCGCTTGTTAGGTGAAGAGGTTCATCTCAGGCAGTGATGGAAGGATTCACAGACGATGCGCTGAGATACGCTTTGCCCCCAAGAGCCGGTGCTTATCAGCCCGAGAGCAGGCACCAACTGTGCAGTCACCCTCAAAAACGTGGTGCAGGGCATCTGACGGATTACACATAGCTACAAAGAGCAAGAAGACGCTCGCTGCGGCAGATGCTTGTCGAAGTGCAGTTTCATGGCCATTCTCCGTCAAGTGCTGGATGTGATGCAATGCTCAGATCTGCTTGCGCGCTTCTATTTCCCGAAGAGGAACTTTGCGATGGTACAATCAGCGTAATCTTGTCGAGTTTAAGGAGCTGCTCCAGGGACTAAGCACAGACCAGGACACGAAACCTTGTCCACTTTTTGAAGCCCTCAACTCCCTCAACATCGTCACCGCAGCGCCTCATGCTCCTGCTTCTCCTGCTGCAGCAGATCTTCGAGGCTCTGCGCGCGCGCCTTGCTCCGCAGAGTGTTTCGGGACGGCCGGGACGTTTGGGACGCAGTGACGCCCCAAGGGTCTGGAGAGGAAGAGGTGCGGTTCCAAGTTGCTTACGGGACTTCTTGGGAGAGGATACCATGAATGGCTTCGTTGAAGCGATTTCCCCAACCACCACAATTGGAGCATGAAGGGTTTGACCTGCAGGTCAACCTGAGCTTGATGTTCCCATTTTGCAATCCCCCCCAATGCACGTTGGGCCGTAGGCTTGGGTTTTCGGCGTGGCCAGATGATCTTGGGTACTCTTCCGAATTCTTAAGGCTTCCAGGCTGCAGTTGCCTCTTCCGGTGTTTCATGGTGTCTCGGTTTCCTGTTCCTGCCTTTGCCGCATGTGGCCTTTAGATGGCTTTAGGATTCAATGTTGCAGGTTCAAAACCCAGCCCCAAAAATCCCCAAGCCCCAAACCCCAAACCCCAAACCCCAAACCCCAAGCCCCAAGCCCCAAACCCCAAACCCCAAACCCTAAACCCTAAACCCCCAAAAATCTCTCAGAACTCGCAAAGTGCCAATTCCAAGAGGGCCTCGATCTTCTCGCGGCTTTGCTGCATGAGCAGGACCTCCTCCCTAATCCGGGCACAGCGCTCCTGGCAAACTCACCCCAGCTTCAAGGCTGAAAGCATAGACATGTCGGGGGGGGGGGGGGTATATAATAGTAGGGGTAGCTTAAGGGGGTCCTTCTATTTTAGGGCAGGGTCCCCCTGTTAAGAAGCCACCCCGCTCTTGAACCCCCTCGACGCGAGGAGCCCTGGAATTCAACTTAGCCATTGCCGGGGAGCCCTGCCAACAGTTTGAAAGCGTCAGTGGAACACAGAAGCAGCTCATCGACAGATCATGTTAATTGAAACAAAAAAGTTATAGGTCGCGAAAGGTGCGCTTTTGACCCTACCTTTCCCCTCTCCTTTTTGTTCCAGATTGGCCCTAAACCCTAAACCCCAGACCCTAAAGCCTAGTTCCCGGAAGTTCCCGGAACTTCAGCCAGCTGGTGACAGCTCCATACGCTCAATGCGCCAGGGCCACGTCGAGCGATTCCGTCGAAGGCTGCTGGCCGTTGAGCCTCGACACCCAGTCAGCATTGGACCCCTCACACCCCAAACCCTAAACTACTAATTGCTTAAGAACCCCCAAAAAGACATGTGAAAAACAATCCTCCCTATAAGGGCAATATAGGGACTCTCATGTCTTATTCTCTTGGGACTCTTAAGCAAATAGCAGCAAACATCCCGAAGCCCTCAGCTGCCTAAGCTCCAAACTCCCAAACCCCTTGAAGCCGAGCAGCTGATTCTTGAGGAGGCCATCCACCTCCTTGAGGTATCCCTCCATGGACCTTAAGACTGTCCGCTTCGGAGCCCCGGACTTATTAACCGGGGTTCGGAAGCAGGAAGCTTTTTGGGAGGACTTGAGGTTTTGGGCCATGGCCTTGAATTGCAGCTCCAAAGGCGAAAGGAAAAAAGAAAGGCATGGCCTTGCCCTTGCTTTAGATTTTAAGGGACTCAGGAAAGGGCGAAGTTTGATTTGGACAGGGTTGTGGACATGTTCTCGTTGCTACACGACGTCGCATTCTTGAGAGAGTCTCAGCAACACGAGACCGGCATGTCTCCCCGCGTTGTGCGCGAGACATGCTTCAGTACCGGAACCTGCACATCGCCCACACTTTGCACGCTTACCGGCCTTAACTGCCAAACGATACCATGAAAGCTGAGGAATCAAAACAGTCGCTGCAAGCCGGATAGGAAATCAGGACGTCGACGTGATTCGCCCCTTCCAGCCTTCCCCTCACCGCCGCACGCCAACATCTTGCTTGGGTGTGACGGGTTGAACAAGACTGTCACATTTCGGGCGCCACTTGAGGCCTCCTATCATGTTAAGCACCCCAACCCCCCCCCCACCCCCCTCGGGCGTGGAAAGAAGTGGTCCGCCCACTCCTGCGATCCAGGTAGGCGGTCCGCCATGGGTGGGGCTGGCGGACGCATTGGCGCACACCTGCAAAAAACTGTTCATCGGAGGTTCCTCCGCCTAATGAACGGTGACCTCGGCGCCGGTGCTGTTCGTAAGGGACACCCAGCTTCCTTTCCGCCAAACTCCCGGCGGCTGTCGCCACCTAAAGGGGCAACGAGCCGCGGCATTCTGATACACCTTGGAGGTCCTCCAACAAGCACACAGACAAGATCGAGCCGAAACGTTTTCGATTGCGTGCAGAACTCAACGTTTTGATGTTTGCCCTAGCTGCGCGGAGAAAACCAGAAGAGAGAGAGGGCGGACCAGGGTGGACTGTTGGACTGTGGGTTGTCCATGCGCAGACAAAGCCACATCTGCCAAACACCCCAAATGTGCAAAACCGAAATAGAACTTGAAGACGAACCAAACATCGAACCAAACATGAAGCTTGGCTTCTTGCGCCAGCTTCCGCTGCAGGTTCGCATCCGATACCGCCATCGAGCCTGCCACGATGATTTAGTGTCCAACTCATATTGCATTTACTATAGCGAGCAAAGTAAGCGCGTGAGATGCAACATAAGTTTGGGCTTTCCATGGCTTTTCCCATTCCTACTCCTAATACCCATAGCACGCTCCACCCCCCCGGTCCATGCCTCCCCCGCCTCCCTCCCTGTCAAATGAATATCGCGCTCCTGCCGCGTGTCCACGGTTTCTGATGCGCAGTTTCTGATCCGGCTTCTGAATCGCGCTAGTTAGCTAGCTTCTGACTCGCAGTCTCTGATTCTCGGCTAGTTTCTGATTCGGCCAAGGTCCGATATTTTGGTTCCCTCTCATCTCCCTCTCTCCCCCTCTTTCCCCCCCCCCCCGCCCTCTCCCTCCCTCTCCCTCCCGCTCCCTCCCGCTCCCTCCCGCTCCCTCCCGCTCCCTCCCGCTCCCTCTCCTCTCTCTGGCTCGCTTGCTCGCTCACGTCCTGCTCTTTTTTCTTCAACCTCACCCTTCTCCCTTCCCGTCTCTTGTCGTCTCTGCTCTCCTGTCGTCCTTGGAGAGATGATGCCTCTCTGCACACACCTCCATTCTCTTTCCTGTTCTGGTTTCTGCATTTGTGGCTTCAACTGAGCCGAGGTCGCCAAGGCTTGTGGTGGATGTAGACGTCCCAATAGACCATGCAGTGGAGTCGATAGAGGCCGGCATCACAGTCTGACGGTTCCGTGGCGGGGAAGTCGTGGAGGTTTTGCTTGCAGGGTGCCCTGGATGATGGGGTTTGGACTCTATGATATACTGGGCTTGGCTGTGGGGTGAGAGGTGGATTCTATTTATTTGTCTGGATGTCAGCGCACACGATT
Organism: Symbiodinium natans; assembly: GCA_905221605.1. Classification (NCBI taxonomy): domain Eukaryota; class Dinophyceae; order Suessiales; family Symbiodiniaceae; genus Symbiodinium; species Symbiodinium natans. The sequence goes on along the minus strand of CAJNDS010002383.1, from coordinate 417,321 downwards.
CGAGGCTCATTATTTGGGGATGGTACTGATACTGTTTTTGGAGCAAGCCTCGACCTCACACAGCATTAACGCACCTTTGGAATCTGTGTGCTGGTCTCGGCATGCGATGGACAACACTAGGGGGTAGGGTGACTTGGAGAACGAACAAGATGGGCGCAGGGTAAACACACACCCAACGATCGATCCTTTGGGACACCACCCCTCAACTCAAAATCAGCATCCCCACATGCCCTGCAAGCTGAGCTTTGAAACACCTGCAGAAATTTAGGGCTTGGTCTTAAGGATCGTAGAATCCAAGGACAGTCGGAATGCGCTATATCACATGCATGCAGTGCAAAGCAGTGGCTCCTGCAGTTGAGGCCTAACATGAGCCTTTTTTCAACAGACTGGGAGACAACTCTCCGGGTCCAAGTCAAGCACGAAACTGCTAGGCTCGCCTTCGTGGTGGCAGAAAGCTGATCCGTGTGGCCTCAACAGGGGCACTTCGGGGATTCAGGAGGGCGAGATGATCGGGAGGGTGCCCGATCATGTGGGGCCAAACGCTGCAGAGCGCGGTGTGCGCTGCATGGGAAACACAACGCAGGACGAACCTTGATTCACGATGTCACACCACTGGCCAGATTTTTGATGGAAAGCCGGCATCTTGCAACAAGCACGCGCTTCCCACGCTAAACATACGGACAATGCCAAAAGGCCCCTGAACATACGTGACGGCAGACAACATCAGACAACCCAAAGTGTTGTAGGGCCAAGCACCGATGAAACTCGTTTGTCAGAAACGATGGCAGCACCAACAAACCCAGCATACTTTAGCAAGATACCTTAAGGCAGCATAGCAATCGGCACAAACAGGGACGCTTGCGCTGGCTCTTACTTAGGATTCCATGCCACGTCAAGTTCATCTTTCCCTGCATATGGTCAGCTCCAAAGCCTGACCAACACAGCTTACACCTTGTGTCCCTGCGAAGCCTGGCGGCCCACGTGGCATCCACCCAGCCTGACCCATGGCACTCTTCGGGCTATCCGAGGCGGGCCCTCGATCTTCATTGCCAACCCTCAGCCCTAGACCGTGATCCAAAACAGGTCTTGCAAAGCTCATCATCTAAGAGTTACCACGACCACCCATACCACCACCACTACCTGCCAGTGCGACTGCTGCTGCACCAGCCAATATCACTGCAGCTACTAGACGACGATGACTACCACGACCACTACCACTTCTGTCACCACTACCACAACTGCACGACTCCGCAACCAAACTTTGAATCAACCTCAACTGCCTGAGCACGGCCTTTGCTAGAACCGTACTGTGTCCCTGCCTGCATCCGGCTCAGTGGCATGTCTGGCCGCGACATGTCCTTCACGCAGCTGTTCTACTTAGAGTGTTGAATCGAAAGCCCAAATTTGAACCCATGATGAAACCTTCAGGCCAAAGATCAACACCTGATTTACACTCGCTGGTCTGGCAAAGGCTTCCTGGAGACAGTGTGCACGTGGCCCCGTTCGTGCAGCGTGCCCTTCCTATCCTGACAGAGCAGGCTTACCAGAAAATGCCAACTTGAACAAGTCTCCACACCCTTTCCTCACTGACTCTTTGAGCACGTGCAGCCTAGTGCAGCCTGCCGTTCCCGAGTTACCATAGCTGTCACACCTCCTGCCCCTCCTGATCCAAAGAATGACACCTCAAGAAACTGGAAACGTGAAGGCTGAACTTGAGCTGCATACAGCCCCCCCCCCCCCCCAAAGTCCCCTAAGTAGTTAAACTGGCCTCTGTTCTTGTGCGCGAAGCACTTGCCTTCGAACCTCTGGCAAACGGAGCTCGCCCTTGAAACTGCCTAAAGCCCAGGCTATGTCCGAAAAAACGTGAAAAACCCCAGCTTCCCATCTGCCAACCTCTGCCTTCAAGGGCAGAATGGCCAGCGCCGGAAGCTCGGAAGTCTTAGGATCTTAGGTCTTAGGCGTCCGTGGTCTCCTGTGGCTTCAGGCGGGTAAAGAGGGGCCTGGAACATAGAAGCTGCAGGGATGGGAATCTGGCATCTCTGTGCTGTGCCGCATGTCGTAGCCTAGCTTGCTCACCTGACTGGCTTTCGGACGGTTGCACGTTCTGAGCAACCTTGAGCCAATAACTGAGATTTTGCGGTCTGATCTGCACATGAGCAATGGCCTGTCTTCGAAGTTCGGAAAAGGGGCCGAGAGCCGCTTGGGGGGGGGGGGGGGGTTTGGGTGGGATGCTTGTTTTGTGGTGCAGAATAGTGCTGGAAGGCCTCAAGGCCTGGAAAGCTTTGGTGCTGCAAACGTGCTACGCGGAAGAGCGCTCCGGGGGCCGGAGTGCCTTTTTTAAAGGGTGTAAGTGTTGTAGTACAACATCTGGAGAGAGGGAGCGGTACCGAGACAGCGGCAAATATCATGTAGTGGAAGTCAATGCAAACTCTCGCATACACCGTGGTGACGGAACCCGCACAGTTGCAAGACCCTCGCAATCAAATTCAAACTCCTTGATGCATACAATCCTCGCCAAGTTGTGGTGAACAGTGAGACGGACAGGCTAAACCCCAACCACCCACCTTGAAAGTCGGCAAGCAAGGGGGACCCAACTAACCATGGTCTTGGGGAACACAACATCGACCTCGGTCGATTGAACGAACCGAAGAAAGTCCTGACAGGACGGCTCCAACCCCAAACCAAGGACATGAATTGCTAACCTGCAAACCCTAAGCTGCTAATCGGCTTATGGCAGTGAACAGCTACCATTTGTCAAGACTACGTGGGCTTGTCAGAGAGCTGTAGAGTGCGTGTTTCTGGGCTAGGGGCGCTTGACTTGAAGCTTAGAGTTTCTGCGATTCGGGGGCGTATGCACCGCAGCCCCAAGGTCTCAACTGCCTTTTAGACGCCGCCCAGGTACAGTAAGGTCAAACTATGGCAATATGAAGAAACACGAGTGCAGACTAATCCACTTCCAAGTGCCAGGGACTTCGGCTTGTGCAGTTTTCATGCAATGCATCAGTTTCGTAAGCCCCCAGCACTGAAGCCCATACCGCTAAAAAGCACAACACGCCGTTGCGAGCACATTGCTTCCATGGCTTTAGGCTCTGAAGCCTGACTCTGCGCATCAACGGCCCCAATGTATGGTTTCTGGGAGTTTTTATCTATCTGTCCTATAGCCACACCACTCAAATCCAAACACAGCTCAAAAAAATCCATGGTGAGAGCAGGATGCATTTCGCAGAAGCTGACAGCGGAATGCTCAGTTTCTAAGCTCATTTCAGGGCCGCCTCGACCGCCGCATAGTGAGGAACCTTGTGATGACTCGGGGCAGTGGAACACCGAGCAACAGATTACTGGGTTGTTCTGTGCAGTTATACATTCGGCCACGCTTGCTTGTTTGGGGTACAGGGAGCGCCCCTGTGCCTGACAGAAATGTTGCGGCACCAGTTTTGAGAAGAGCTTTGCTTCGGCGCCAGCATGCACATTGAAGGTTGAAGGCAATCTTGCACGGGAAGTTGCAAATAGCCATACTTACAAACTATGCTGGCATCCGCCCAGCTCGGGAAGAAGCACCCGAACGGTAAGAGGGGGCCGGTTCAGACCGACGTGCGACTTGACTTGCCTCAAACATACTTCCTGAAAGACGCCTTTTGCAGCTGCTCCTTGACACAGAGGCCCCTCAGCGTCAAAACTTGCGTGTTACGCACATTCGCATATTCTCGGATTCTCAACGAACTTGTGGACTCCAAGCCGAAAGCATGCCTGAACTCCAAACCCAAGCTGAAAGGCCTCGCCAAAGCGGGGCCATCCCAAAAACCCTCGCGAAAAACGCCCAATCATCTTTTCAGACCCGGCATGCTCGACCGGGCGACCGAGTGGACGTCGCCGTAGGCCGCCAAGGACAGCTTCGAGCCAAGGATCTTCTTCGCGGCGGCAGTGACCTGGCTTTGCTGGCATGCCAAACCTTTGTTGGAAACGGTTGTCTTCAGATGCGTTTGGTCGGGCGTGATGCCCATCCCCAACCCAAAGACGGGCGGGATGGGGAGGCGGGGAAGGGGGCCTGGCGGGACCTCAAGCAAGCCCGAAACCCCAAGCCCGAAACCCCAAGCCCTAACTATCCCTATCTCCAATCCCCAAATATCTAGACCTTGCAGTCATTGTATTCGTACATGATGTTCGTATTTGCACAGGTTTGCTCTCCAAAGACACCTCGCATCCGTCGGTCAATGTATACACGTACATGCATATACGCAGGACCAGGATGGCATGATAGTCGGTTGGTTGGGGCACATACAGCGGAAGCCTCCCAACCACGTCTGGCATTTGTTCAGCACTATTACGAGTATTTACACAGGCCAAACGATGAAATCACCAGATGCTTGGCACTTTCAATTCAGCCTTCAGTGTCCATAGGCTGCTGTCCCCTGAGTTCAAGTTCAATCCCACAAGCTTCATTCCTGTGTAGCTGCTGAGCGCAGTGGGTAAACAAGAGCAAAGCAAGAGGTGCCATCCTTTTTGTGCCCTTGTCACGCCTCGACAGAAGCAGCACAGCACGCTTTGGGCGAGCGAGCTCGTGTCCAGCTTCAGTGCAAGCTTCAGCGGAAGCTTCGGCGGCATTGAAGTTTTCGATGCTCGTCATGCTCGACATGCTCGCAGCCTTCCGCTTCAGGAAACTCGCAATTCCTTCCCGCCGAACACTTTCGGCGAGCTGTGCGGCCGTTACTCCGTCCTTCTTGCAAGCCATGTCAGCTCCAGCGTCGGCCAGGAGCTTTACAATCTTGAGCTGTCTTGCTTCGTCTTGTTTTTGGTGCCCACTCGCACAAGCAGCATGAAGAGGCGTCGCTCCAGCCGAGTTAGCGCAGTCAACATCGGCACGAGCTACGATTAGCAGCTTCACCTGGTCTATCGCACCCATCCTGCACGCCAGGTGCAGAGATGATTCCCCAAATTCTGCTTCGCCTCTGTCGACATCAGCACGCCTGTTGATCAACAGCTGCATGTGTTCTAAGGCATTTCTTTGGCAGGCCATGTACAAGGGTTGTGGTTCAATAGAAGTACCTGGAGAGTTGGGATTTGCCCTTGCATCGAGCAAGGTTTCGAGCAGGGGGACCGTGTAGTGCTGCACAGCCAAGAACGCAGAGGTCAAACCCTTGCCACCACCCTTGTTCGGATCTGCGTGTGCCTTGAGCAGTACTTCTACAGCACCCTTGTTGCCCTCGATGATAGCATTGTGGAGTGGCGTCCGATCGTTCAGATTTACCAGGTTGACATCAGCCCGGGCGTGAATCAAAGCATGCAAGATCCCATTGCAGCTAGTACTGGTCCTCCTGTCACAGGCGTGATGCAAAGCTGCGCCAGATGATTCTCGCGCTGCAAACGTGCCTTTGTCGCCTTTGTGGGAAAAGAATGGGTGTCCGACCAGTCCTGTCTCAACCCTATTGAGGTCCGCACTCGCTTCAATCAACATCTGCACTGCAGTGAGGCTTTGCCAAAAAATGGCCGTGCGCAATGCGGACTGGTGCCTGGGGCAGGTGTGATTTGGATCCATCGGCGATTGCAGCAGGACCTCCATGGTTGCAAGGTCATTACCCTGAATGGCTTCCTCAAGCTGTCCTTGCAGCCCGCAGGTGGCCTCTGCATCAAACATCACTTTGACCAGGTGCAGGCGACAGGGCAACTTCAGCTCGGTGCCATCGGGTAACTCAACACCCTCAGGACTGAGAAGCCTCTGGCAGAATCTTGTCACCCCAAGAACCGCCTGCAAGTGGTTTTTGACTGACCGAATGGAATCTCCGTGTTCGGAAACCAGTTTGCTGAGCTCATCCTGTGTCAAGCTTGCCAACTCGTCACCAGACACGGAAACGACAGTCAGCATGGCAGCGGCGAAGTTTGATCAACCCCATCGCGCGTTCTACTTCAAAGGTGCGCTTGCTGCGGCTTCAATATGAGCAGGAGTAGCGGCAGGTCCCCACTGTTCTCTACACAAAGACTGGCGTCAAACATAAGCCATGCAAACCATAAATACAAAACTCTGCAAGTCCAAACCGTGAAGACCGAACAAACTGGATGCGGCTAAAGCTGAACAAGAATTCTGCCCACACTTGCCTCGGCTTCGCTCACGCCGTCGATGATTTTGCCGAACTCTGCTGCCGACCCATACCTCGGCTTCTTAGCATTGCAGTGTCCAGCGTGTTGGGTTAACAGTTTAGCCGTTGAGACTGTGCTTTTACAAGCAACCACGCGACAATTCACAGCCGCGCATGAGGATTCATATGTCGTTTCGGTGATTCATTCTTGTGACGCTGCAGGATCGGATGCTGCAGTTGAGGGCTCGCCTTTTCCCCGCCACCCCCCCCCCCCACCCCAAATTGCAAGTTCTTAAGTTCGGTCCGTCCGGAAACTATGTTTACAAAGTTAGGGGGTTTCACCCATAGGTCTCAAGCAGTTCTACTACTGGGCTGGGTTTGGCGGGCAGCTTGCAATGACAACAGGGTTTGGGATCAGGCAGGGGTCATGGCACAGATGACATGTTCGGTTTGACCTGATCTCACCGTCTCGGTAGCTTCTACACCCTACGTACCGCGTTCGATCCGTTGGCATCGCGCAAAGCGTCCGCAGCAGCGCCGCATCGCACACAGCCCCGGCACACGTCAGCTTGACAATGCCTGTCGGAACCACCCTAAACCCTAAACCCCAAACCCCAAACCCCAAACCCAAACCCTAAACCCTAAACCGGATCCAGAGCCCTGCTGATTCAGCAGCTCTGTTGATTTTTGCCCAGGCCAGCCGTTCAAAGTGGGCCAAGCAGAGGTGGCAACGGCAACGACAGGACAGCAACAGCCAAGGCCACACGAGCGCGAAGCGACGGTGCCCGAGAAGAAGCTCAAGGGCTCAAGGGCTCAAGCGCGGGAATTGCAGCCCAAGACATGGCCCGAACCTTGTGAAGCGTAAGCCCCCATACGAGTCAAGGGGAATGCAGGGCCTCCTTTTGGCGACCAGAGTCCAACAACACAATCACTGACAGATCGTTAAACCCTAAACCCTAAACCCTAAACCCAGAACCTCGTAACGTAGTAGAACTTCGTATCAAGAACCCTCGAAGCTGCGGCCCGGGCTTGCCCGTCAGGAGGAGCTGCTGGCCCATGTCCTGCAGCAGAGAGGAGGGTCTGAGTGTGTCTGCGTCCGGGCCTTTTGGAGGCTGAACGGCTTTTGCGATCCACATCCGGAGTTCTTGAGGGCTTGAGCGGCTGAATGCTTCGCAGGGGCTTAAGGTGGAGTGACTCTAGTGATTCACTTGCTTCGGCGAATGACAAGCGAATACGCGGTTGTCGGGCGCAAGGTTGTGAGCTGTCACCATGTGGCGAAAACGGTGCTTTAAAGTGGACTCTTCTGTAGCATTGGTCATGAACTTCCTCGGCTTCCTGGCACAGCTGCACAGAATTCAGGGCGCGGGGCATAGAGTTCCTGCCTCTCTCTTGGGTTTGCAGCTGGGAATCGCAATGGCGCCACTCGGGGAACCCATGGTCCCATGGTCCATTGACTCCCCGGTCTTAAGCCGCTGCAACAGATTTCCGTGTGTACCATCCCACGAATAACAGGAGGTTTAACCACGTTTAAGAAGCTTACACCTTCTAAGCCGTCTACAAGAGCCGCATCTGTCAAGCTTGGCGCCTGCATCAGCTCACTGTCGTTGTCTGCCTGTTCCGGGACGGCCGTGCAACCTAAAGCCCAGACCGCAATCTTGAAACCCCACACCTCTACCCCTGTCATAACGTTGGGCCGAGTCCTAGACTTCTGAAACCCATCCTCAACGCATCCTAAACTGCAGACATATAGTTTAGGGGCGTCTGGATGCTCTGGCCCTGTCGCGTTGCAGCCTACAAGGGCCTCCAGACCTCAAAGGGCGCAGAAACTCATCCACTGATTGTAAGGTGTCAGCAGGCTGCCACAAAGGCATCGGAAGTATGTGTATACGGAAGTGTATGGGTCTCTACCAGAAGAACAATCTCACATTACTATCCAGGAGCCCGGAATCTCAGTATCAACGTTTTTCGAGAGCACGCGGTCTCGCCTCACGCTTTAAGATGCTCCCTGTTTGGCTCTTTGGACTTGAGGTGCATGGCTTTTCCGCAATTGAACGACTCAGGTGATCTTTGGGTACGCGTGTAGCAAGCATTCTGACAGTCCTTGCACTCCAACACACACAAGCAATACGAGACGCCGCCCCCCCCCCCCCCCACCCCACCCCTACGTCTTGAACTTCAAGCCAGGCATCTAGACCCAACCCTATCCTTAAAGTTCTCTAACCTGATCCCAAAACCCTACAACCATTGGGGGGGTTTGGGGGGGGTGAAGAGTTCGAGGACCCTTCGATCCTAACTACCTAAAACGAAGGGGCCAGACCAAGAGAGACCGGTCCCGTCAGCGCAAAGTCTAAGCTTCACAGGACGCACAACTTGCAACACATTGTTCAGGGTTGTACGTGCTTCCTCCTGAATTATCACTTCTGTTTTCGACTTGGGTTCAGGACGTTTCTGAATGTTTCTCACTCAAGGCCTTTCTGTTTTCGGCTCATGCGAGGTGCTGTTCCTGACTTGAGCATCACTGACGCTGCCCCAAAGGACTGTGGGGACGAAGCCTGCCGGAACATCTTGCCCTTGAGAATCGCCTTGGCCTTTGCCAGCTCCTCCTGAGCATGGAGAAAGCGTGGAGAAAGCGTGGGGTTGTGAGGGTTCTGACAGATTCGGGGCCTCCGAAAAACTAGAAGTCGCTGGCCCCCCCCAAGCCTGGAGCCCTTGCACTCCCACCAGCCGACCCCCGTCCTTGCTCACGCTAGAGAGGCCCTTCAGTGCCGATGCCATGGCCATGGCCATGTCAGAGGCCTGGTCAGGAGAAGGAGAGCTTTGGGGGGAGCTGAGGCTCCAAACACATCTTCCAAGCCCTATGGACACCTTTGCAAGCATTCCTGTGTGTGAACCTTCGAAATCCCCCCCCCCCCAAACGCTGCGCAAAGCAAGCAAGCTCGCCGTGGAGACCTTTTCAAAAACTCTCCCGAAGCTGCTTTTACATCTGCCATCATCTGCCCAGAGCTTCGGGGCCTTCTCAGGCTGGCAGACACCGTAGACGCCGAAGAGGCCGGAGTCCGAGTACCTGAGGATGCTTTGCGTGAAAATATGGAAGAGCCTCACCCCTGCGAGCGCAAACATTCGGCAAATCTATGCTGCGGGCGGGGCGCAGGAGGGGAAGGTATTGTAGCAATAGTAGTACTAGGACTGGTACTCGGAATCCTCGCAACCATAATGAGCTGGAAAGAAGTCGTAGTGAATCATGATAAGCTAGCAGCAAGACTCAAACTGCAAATAGCAAATAGCAGCAAACAGCAAATAGCTAGGGTGTGCAGCGCGCTCACTCCCCAACGCCCCGCCCGCCCCCTTCCCCACCGCCCCTAAAACCCTAAAACCCTAAAACCCTAAACCCTAAAACCCGAAAACCCTAAAACCCTAAAACCCTAAAACCCTAAAACCCTAAAACCCTAAAACCCTAAAACCCTAAAACCCTAAAACCCTAAAACCCTAAAACCCTAAAACCCTAAAACCATAAAACCCTAAAACCCTAAAACCCTAAAACCCTAAAACCCTAAAACCCTAAAACCCTAAAACCCTAAAACCCTAAAACCCTAAAACCCTAAAACCCTAAAACCCTAAAACCCTAAAACCCTAAACCCTAAACCCAGAGCACACGGGAGCAAGAATGCCCCTTCTTCAGGGTTTCCGGCCTTCTGCTCTGGAGATCGCACAGCAACTGCCATAGCACTTTTCTGCCACTACCAAGAAATCGAAGCGCGCTGGCGTCTCGAAAATGAAAATGCACCAGGGTTTAGGGTTTAGGCGGTTTAGGGCTTAGGGTTTAGGGTTTAGGGTTTAGGGTTTCGGATTTAGGATTTAGGGTTTAGGGTTTAGGGTTCAGGGTTCAGGGTTTAGGGTTTAGGGTTTAGGCCGCCCACAAACCCCACGCAGAGAGCACGAGGTGTTGAAGGCTGCGCAGGACTCCACGTAGGGACTCTGCCTCAGCACCTGGCAGGTGTTGCAAGTTTGCCTGCAGATTACAGCCGCTGGCCCACGCGTAAGATGGCTGAAATAATCCAGCAGACGGGCTTCTCTGGGAGCGGAGCGGGAAGGAGAAGGAGGGGGAGAGACTTCACAGGTGGAGCTCAACTCGACTGCAGGATACCTGTGTGGAAAGAAGAAGGCGGAAGGAGGCCCGGGGAAGTGCAGGTCAAAAGGCACGCAGCCTCCCTCAACCCACTGCTTCGCACGAAGGCGCCTGCGTGGAAAGCCGCGAGGTCAGGCCGGAGCCGATGCCACTGTAGACGGCGGAGCCCCCGCCAAGCAGGGCCTCAAAGAAAACAAACCAAACCGGGGCTGGGAATGGCTTTGGGGCATGCTTGGGTGGCTTCTGCATGAACAGGACTGCAACTTCCCCAAGGTTGGGCCTGGACGAGGGCAACTGGAGCAAGCTCAGCCTGCCCAAAGGCTGTGGACTCGAACCTCAGTAAGGAGAGAATGTCCGCCGGCATCTTCCAAGCCGGCCCGGATTTGATAGGTACACTCTTGGCCTGTTTATTGGACTTTAAGCAGAGCGTGTTCCAGCTGAAGGTCGTGGCTAAACACTGCTACAAGACACTGCTCAACCCTGCCAGACCCTACTCTCTCCCACTGAAGGTGCACTCCCGACTTTGCCTCAAAGCCCCAAAGGCGTCCGAAACCCTCTTCAGCCTATTCCCAAACCCGTCCCCTGAGGCCGCGGCCCGAGTGCCAGGTGGCAGTAAGGCGAGGCTCCCTCCAATCGCATGTCACCACCAGTATACTGGGCCTGGTGTGGGAACCGGATGGGACATGGGAGCGTGAAGTAAAGGCTTTTCGCAGCTCAGGGCTTCAAGGTCTTTGGCAGCTTTGGCAGCTTTGGCAGCCTGCTCTGGTGCCTAATGGCTTGAGGCGTCAGGGGTCCCAGGAAAAGAGGCTATCCATTCTTCAGGACTTTGGGTAGTGATCTCGGCTTGGAACGACTCTCAGGCGGTCATGGTTTTGGCCTGCGGTTGTATGGAATGGGGAGTAGACGGGAAAATCGACACAAAGGCACAGCACCAATTAGCATGAAAAAGGCCCGAAGACAACAGACCAAGCCCCAACCCTTCCCCTAAGCCCTAAGCAAAAGGACAAGCCTCCGGTCTACGGCTGAGCTGAATCTGGGGTCTTGGGGTGCTGATGCTGCCCTGGCACTGCGAACCTTTGCCTACGAACTTCCCCCTGAGCCGGCCTGAGCCCTCAACTGGAAAACCTGAATAGACCATCCAGCACATCTACCATGGATACCCAACAAACACAGACCGCCAGTGGGAACCAGCCGTCGCCTTCTTCTCCTCGCGCTTCTTCAGGGGGATGGCATTGTAGTCTGCGAAAGAACCTCGGAGGGGATTCGGGGATTCCATGCAATGAACCCCCGTTTCTGTTGCCTGACAGCCAGGTCCCCCTTTCTACCCTTCAAGCAGGGTTTGAGTTTGACAGGTTCGCAGGCTTAAGCGGCTTAGGCTGGGAGCTGACAGCGGCTGACCCCCGAATGCAACGAAATACGGCATGCCGCACCCCATAGCACCCCCGCTGCACGAGCCCTGCACGCATCACCCACTTGGAGAGCTCGGAATGGGCAACGTTGACGCCCACAAAGACCATTCGCTCCTTAAGGGAAGCTTTTGGAAGATACCAAAAAAGTTCATGTTGGGTTTCGCCGTTTCCGTTAGACTCTAGACTGAGTCCCAATGCCATGAAAAGAAGGCCCAGTGCCTTCCGCAAGAGCAAGCCTAGGCCTACAGGACCTACCTCACTCCTACATCCTAAGCCTTGGAACCCATGACATCCGCCCAGCATCGGGTGCGAAGTGGTCTAGGAGGAAGCCGCGGATTGTCTCCGGAGTGAAGTAGCTCATGGACCTGGTGCAAGCACCCTTTGGTGCTGCAAGCGAAGTTCAGCAGATGGGCCGAAAGCGCGGCTTGAAGCAATGATTGAGCTTAACCGAAGCACCCCATCGACAAAACCGAGACACTAACCCATCCTCACGCCCGCCCGGTTGTTCGCCGAGCTGCCGTTCGCTTGCCAGCGTGCTAAGCCCCAGCGTGTTGTTGCAATAGGCAGCCTCCAGGCACATTCCGATGGGCTGACGAATTTTCAGTCCTTGACAGCTTTACAGTTGGCAGCCTCAGGCCTGCAAGGGATCTGGCTTATTCAGCATTTGCACCGGAGACGGGATTGCAAAAGTGTTCTCCGTTGTTTGCTGCAGGCATCCGAACCTTGCGGCAACAACGGCAAACCGATGCCTTGTGGAGCAGCTCACTGACCATGGTGTCAGGATCCTTGACCAGAGCCTGAGGGCTTGGGAGTTTCAAAGGGCTCGGAAATCAGAGCTTCACTGGATCGGGATCCTGGGCACAGCTTCCACTATCTTGGACGGTGGATGGTGGCTGCGTGCAAGGGAAGAAGCTGACTCTGTGTGTGTGTGTGTGTGTGCGCGAGCGCGACATGATTCTTTTGTGCCTACAAAGATGTATTCCTACATGCGACTGCGAAGGTCAGCTTTGAGTTGTACCGATGCTGGGGAACAGTGGCTCCAGTCACAAGCCTTGCCCAACGAAGCAAGTCACTGGATCATGCAATATGATGATCATCTTGTGACATTCTGGAAAGAATAGGTGTGTTAGGCCCCCCTGTCCATGACGTGATTTGATTCATCATCACCCTCATCTACAACATCTAGCATCACCTGGCAAGTTCCTGCAGGTTTCCAATCGGTCACGTACGGTTTTGTCCAGCTCGGCTGTTTCACAGGTTTAGTTTTATCCTTCACAAAGCCACTACATAGCAATCACAACCAAGCTTTCTTGGAATGGCACACCCCCCCCCCCCCCCATCAAGGTAACCCTGTTGGGGCTGAAGTACGAGACCTACACTGGCCACAGCACAGCCTCCCCAAACCTGGAGGACATCTCCGGATCCGTGAGCCGTCTTGAACCCTCTTAGCGCCCGCCTCGCACTCTGTTTGAACACTCTTGGGCGACGCCCGAGTGGACCCACCGGGCCTCCTTGGCGGTGGGCACGTCAGACTGCGCGGCCTTCACCTCCCATGGCCTTGGCTTTCTCTTGGGGAGTCGATGACGTAAGGAGGTGCAAGCCCCAACACCTCTGTAGGATTGCTGGCGCATGTCGGGTTTGGAACAGAGCTCGTTGTAACTTTTTTTTAAAATTCAACCTCTTGACATGCTCCAGAAGCCACGAAATCGCAAGGTGCTAGGACCACGTCAGCGAATCCCAACGCGATCGCAGGACACTCGCTCAACTTCAAACAAGCACGTCACGTGCTGGGGACTTTTGCATGCGGAAGGCAGTTTGCGGCACCATCCTTTTCGTCAACTTCAAGTCAGACAACCTCTTCGAAAGGTCCAGAAAGCAGGAATACAATGCCCCGTCTGAAAGCGCAAGCCAGAGTAAGACTACGCGCAAGCAGGCAGACCAATCCTAAACCCTCCACCCGAAGGGCTGACGAGTAAGTTGAGTTCGCAAGTCTGCTTCTTTTCTGACTTAGTTTAAGTTCCCCGACTCGACTGCCGCCCGAAGACCGAAAGATCCAGCTAGCACCACAAAAAAAATACCAAACGCAAAACGCAGCTTAGGGGCAGCAATCGTGGGAAGAGCACGTTGCCGACCAGGAGGGGCACAGCAAGCGGCATGTACTCGCGCTGCAGCTCCACCTCGCGACGTTGCTGGCACTTGCAGGCTTAGACTGTGGAGGATGTGTTTGGGGGTACAGGCACGTGGAGGTATGGCACCACCTCCCGCCTGCAATGACAATCAATGACAAAGAAAGCCCAACTCCGAAAAGCGAAAAGTCCACTGAGATGTTGTTGTTGGAACTGTGGATTTTGCAGGATTTTTGGCTTTTGTGCCACTGGAATTTTGCGCTCGTGTTTTTTGTTTTTGAGGGGAAGCGAGGGGGGGGCAGGGGGAGGGGGAGGGGCAGAGGCTGGGGGGGGGAGGGGGGAGGGGAACGGGGGGGGGGGGGGGACGAGAGGGGTGGGGATGGGGAGGAGGTGAAGACGACACGACGACACGGTTCTTCTGACCCGAGCGCCAGCATCGCGACAAGACGCCCCACACGCCAGCGTCGCGACATGCCGGGAACACACCGAGAGGGTTGTTCGCACCTCTAAAACTTCGAAGACGCAGCATCGTGAACAAGAAAGAAGCCGGAATTCTGGACCTTCAAAGGACAGACACCCCAACTTTGTTACGGCATGTTTTGGTGCTGCGCCAGCATCACGACACGCCGGGATCACAGATAGGGCTGTCCCTTGCGCCCCAAAATTTCAACGACGCTCCATGCGCCTGCGTCACGACGCGCCACGAACACTGAGAGCTTCTCGGTTCTGCTTTGTGCCCCAAAATTTCGAGGATGCTCCACGCGCCAGCGTCGCGACATGCGGCGAAAACCATGCCAGGAACACCGAGAGGGGTGTCCCAAATTTCTGGGACGCTCCCCGCGCCAACATCACGACAAGCCGGGAACACCGAGAGGGTTGTCGCTTGCGCCCTAAATTTCGTATGCTCCACGCGCCACCATCGCGACGCACCGCGAACACCGAGCGGGCTGTCGTTCGCGCCTACAATTTTCTTCGAGTGCGCTCCACGCCAGCGCAATTTAATTTTGAGGACGTGCGGCGCTTGGAACAGATTAACATTGCCAACATACAACGAAATCCCTCACGCCATCCATCACGACATCCATCACGACATCCATCCATGCATCAACGAAACAAAAAACTTGTCGAAGACCACCTTGGCTGAAAAACCCTCGCCACGCTTCGGGAAAAACAAGAGTCCAACCTCAAACCGAGATCTCTCCGAAACTTTGGAGCTGCATGTGAGTCCAGCCTCAACGAAACCGAGATCTCTCCGAAAGTTTTGAGCTGCATATTTGTGATTTGGGGATTGCAGCCTTTTCCTGTCGTGAAAGCCTCCTCGTGAAAGCCCCCTCCTGCCTCTCCAACAAAACACGACAATGCCTCCAAAAACAGCGCACTTGCAACCGTCCGTGCCGCGAGCAATGGGCCCTCCTTCAAACACTTCACAAACTAGGTAGGCCCGCCTCTCAAACCGATTTCACTGGTGGACAACAGTCCCCCAACATCGATTCAAGGAACACCAAGCCTCCCCAGAATTCTCCAGCGAAATTTGTTGGATGTTGGGCGCTTTCGTGGAATGTGCATTTGCGATTCGACGACCAGATCCGAGCATGGCTCCTCATTTGCTCCCCATTTGCTTCTAAGATTACCTCACTCGCAAAATGCCCCTGCAGAATACACAGGCAAGCTCAGGCTTCAGAACAGCCTTCTTTGGTACAAACGGACACCTTCACTGGCCCTGCCACCGAAGCTTGAAGCCGAAACCCTTGAGCCGAATCTCCGAATCTCCAGCCCACACTGGCAAAAAAACCCTAAACCCTAAACCCTAAACCCGAAACCCTAAACCCTAAACCCTAAACCCTAAAACCGTCTCTTGAGAGAACTGAAGCAGCGGCCTGGTAGGCGATCTCCTCGCGGCCAGCAGTGGCCGAGGAGCTGAGGTGGGCGCCGAGCTGCTCCAGGGTCTTCACCGTCCTCAAAACTCTCCAGGGCGCTGACAATTAGGGTGGACTTAGGGTGGACTTAGGGTGGACTTTGGGTGGATCATTGCCTGGGTTTCCAAAGCTCAAACCTTCTGTGACACTCTTCTTGCCGCCTTCGGCCTTGAACCCAACAAAGCCCCCGCGGACCATCCTTGAGCGCCAAACTCTCAAACCCCCATCCCATGCGGCCGAATCGCCTCAGGTGGCTCAAGTGCGCAGTGGAGCGGAAGCCCATGAGGGCAGCCATATGCGCCACACCCAAGTTGCCTGCAGCTAGAGGGGTGTTGGGTCGAAGATCACGTTGGCTGGGTCACTTCCACACCCTTTGCGTACAGTATGACAAAAATTAATACTTCGGGGACAGGCATTGCGAGCTGGTCCGACGCCAAGGCTTCACAAGCCGAAGCTCCAGAGAAAGGGTCTCAGACTGGCCAAAGAGTCTAAGAGACACTCTCCCCAAAGATCCTGAGGCCTTACTTTGCAATCGCGCAACCAACTGCTGCACAGGAAACTGTGTTTCAGCGTAGAAGGTTGAAAAGAACCACACGTTCCGGATCCCTTGCAAGCTAGCATGCGTGAGCAGGATCTGGTGGCGTATCGTCAGGGTTGTAGCTGCGGGTCTTGGGGTTATTTGGGTTTGCGTTCACACATCAGTGGCACGAAGAGCACCACAGCCCAAAATCTACGCCATTCTTCACACCAAACCCTCACTGAACAGTGTTCCAACCGGCCTGGCACCTCGAAGCGGGAGCCAGCATGCACGTAAAGGCCTCAGCTGGAAGGGCAAAGCGCGGCCGATGATGAACAAAAGCACTTGCAAAAAGAGAAATTGGCGCATGGTGATGGTCATGAGCTGGTCATGAAGGGGAAGATGGAGAGGAAGGTGCTGACGGTGATGGTGATGGTGATGGTGATGGTGATGGTGATGGTGATGGTGATGGTGATGGTGATGGTGATGGTGATGGTGATGGTGATGGTGATGGTGATGGTGATGGTGATGGTGATGGTGGTGATGATGATGATGATGATGATAATGATGAGAAAATAGTAATAATAATGATGATGAGACTGCTCATGATGAGCGCTTGATGTTTAAAACCGTTGTTGGGCCATCCGTTGGCGAATGCTACCCGCAAGTTCACTGCCTGGCCTTCCCTTGTTGCACACCTACTTGCAAAAGGCACCTCTGAAGGAGGACATGTTCGTACATGGAATCAACATCAAGAAACCACACGAATAAGTTTCCCGAATGGCCACTTGAAGTCCATGCGCACGGGACGTAGACGGGAGCAAGTCCCCAAGGTCGGAATCGATGACAGCCGCGCTTGAGGAAGGCTCTCAGGAAAACATTGTCTGTTTTCGGCGCGTTGGGCATGCAGCTTGGCTAGGTGTCGGTTTGCTCGGTCAACGCAGAGGCTCATCAGACATAGCTCAACGTTGAAAACATAACTTGTTCACAGTTTTCGTGATCGAGGATGGCTTTGGAGCTGCCGGATAGTGCAAATCACTCTTGATTTCGTGAGACAGTAGCACTTCCCTGCGACCCCAGATCTTCCACACAGACGAAACCCTGCGTTGTTGAGTCAATTACAGAGGCACTGCCCCTCTGCCAAAGGTAGATTGCCAAAACCTCCGAGAATAGACTGCCAAAAGCAGATTTCCAAAAATAGGCTGTGCGAACCGTCAAACTGCTGCAGAGCAGTCAACAAGAACATCGAGATTGAATGGGTGCGGGAGCATGTGTGGCAATGTATGGTTCGATGCTGGTTGAGCCAGGTTTTGCGAAATGTCTACTATCCGCTGGGCTCCTGAGTTTGCGGGTTGGGGGGTGATTTCACGGATTCGGATGTTAAAGCAAAGCGAAGAGAAACTGAGCGAAAGAGCGAGAAGAGAGAGAGAGAGAGAGAGAGACAGAGAAAGAGAGAGAAAGAGAGCGAAAGAGAGAGAGCGAGAGCGAGAGAGAGAGAGAGAGACAGAGAAAGAGACAGAGAAAGAGAGAGAAAGAGAGAGTCCTGGTCGACCAGAAGCAAACCCCAGCAAAACCGCTGCGCACGGCCCAAGCCCTGCTTTGCTGGGGACCCGGGCCCAAGCGAGCGGTGAGGCCCTGCTTGTCAATCGAGGCAATCTTCATGCCTCTCGGGGATCTTTTGGTACGCTTTGCTTAGATTCAGGTTCCTAAAACTCCTGGTTTAGGGTTTAGGGTTTAGGGTTAGGTTTTACGGTTTAGGGTTTAGGGTTTAGGGTTTAGGGTTTAGGGTTTAGGGTTTAGGGTTTAGGGTTTAGGGTTTAGGGTTTAGGGTTTAGGGTTTAGGGTTTAGGGTTTAGGGTTTTCTTTTTTTTTTGTGTTTAGGGTTTAGGGTTTAGGGTTTAGGGTTTAGGGTTTAGGGTTTAGGGTTTAGGGTTTAGGGTTTAGGGTTTAGGGTTTAGGGTTTAGGGTTCCAAGAATCGATGCGCAAGGTTCTGCCGGGTTGCCGTTCTCAAGCTTGGAGAACTCGAACTTCGGCGGGGTCAAAACCTGTCCCCACGAGACATTGAAATCTCTGCAGGCTCCAACCTCAAACGCAGCCCAAAAAAAAGTGCCCCCCAAACCCGATCCCGAAACCCGCCCCCATGAAAACCTCTGCCGAACCAAGGGGGGGTTAGGTGGGGTCGGAAGCCTGAAGCAGAAATTTGATCCTTCAACTCTCAGTCCCTCGGCTTAGGGTCCCTCAGCAAGCTACAATAAGGACGGGCTGTTTGTTCGGGGGGGGGGGTCAAATTTAGGGGGGAAGGGATTAGTGATGGACACCCATGAAAAGAAAACAGATGTTAGCTCCCAAGCCCAGAAACAGGCGCAGGCGGGTCCAACAAAATGCTCCTGTCCAGCGTGGTGCCTGTGCCATGAGGGCTTGTGCCTAGCTGATGCCACTCCTGATCCGGGCTCCGCTGATGCCATCTCCCCAGTGCTGACTTCGATTGCCCCGTTTCTCTGCCTAAGCCTTGCAGCTCAAAACCTGGCTTCCTCCCCCAAGCGGAGCTCCCTTCAGTGCCTTGGTAAGGGTTGGGCTCATGCTCCTTGAACTCATAGAAGCTGTAATCCGGCAACTCCATCATGACCTGTGCGAAAAACTCCCAAAACCCTGGGTGGCATGTGCAACTTCAGCGCATGGGATGGCCGGAGCCATGTCCAAGCCCCCCAGCCCTACTGCCACTCCAACTCGCATACTTCTGCTCTCAGACTCCTGCGCCCTCTTCGCAGACTCTTGCGAAAACAAAAATCCTGGCCACCACATTCTCTCACCCTGAAATCGGGCTGGCAGGACTGCGCACGGAAGTGGCAGGAACTAACGCATACGTAAACCCAAGCGTGCCGAAACATCCATGAAAAGGAAATCCTACGAGAAACAAAATGAAGATCAAGCATTTTTGGAACCATCTGCTTCCGATGATGCTGAGCAACGGTTGTAAACATGTCCAAGAACCGGCATGGTTTCGGATCAATCGTGTAGCGTTTGGGAAGGAAGTGGCTTGCCTTCTCCACGTCCTCCTTGACAAATTTGACCTCCAAGCAAGATCTCTCAATCAACCCTCGACCTTGCAGCCTGCCCCTCCCTGTCTCCATCACTTGCACAGATCCTCGACAGCCTCGACGCGTGCTCCCTAAAACCTGCCCTCTTTCCCAGACGACAGACAGCCATGAATTGTCATGGACCACACACTTCCAAGAATCATAGATGGATCCAACTCATTCATCAACAACATGGGTCACAACGATACAGATATGCGCGGATGTCTGAGAAACCAAGATGGCATCTCGGAGTTTAGGTTTCAAGGCCTGGATTCGTAACGTTAGGCTCTCCTGCGCCGAACCCCGAAAAGAAATCAGGGTCCTGAAACTTGTTGGATCCAGGCTTGAAACTTCATTTGGGACTTCGGCACCAGTGGAACGGGAGAAAAGAGCCCCTGATGCTTCCGATACAAGCTTCAGCCCTAATTACCCACGATGGCATACTGCAACCCCTTTCGCGAACCTCATTGAACGACACAGCAGGCACCGCGGCCGCATAGCGGCATGCCAGGAGGGTGGACCTGCAAACGAAAAAAGGGCGGAACATATGGGGCTCTGAAAGTTTGGGGGATAGGGAGGGCCACAGTCTAGCAGAGTTCATTGTTCATGGATTTTGCTTCCTATGGTTCAAAAATACTCGAAATCGATGGGCCGATTCTTTGCTCGGAAACGAAACCGCTGGCGCCGTGAAGTCCTGCACATGGCACTGGCACCACTGATGCCGTGGCTGCGGTGATCTTGGAAACGTCTCTGACGCTGCGTTTGCACGTCGGGTGCTTTTTGCTGAGCAGCAGCAACACGACTAAAAGA
This sequence comes from Symbiodinium natans, assembly GCA_905221605.1. Classification (NCBI taxonomy): domain Eukaryota; class Dinophyceae; order Suessiales; family Symbiodiniaceae; genus Symbiodinium; species Symbiodinium natans. The sequence goes on along the minus strand of CAJNDS010002383.1, from coordinate 397,268 downwards.
CCAAGGGGCCGGCTAAGTGTGGCGCCCACAGACCCCGCTTCAGACTTTGCTGTTTTGCGACTTGGGGCTTCGAATCACCGCAGCCACGCTTCACAGCAACCACAAACACGACATTTTAAGCATGAGAAGGAAGCCAGCCGAAGCCTACAGCCGCCCGAGAATTGAAACTTCAGAGGAATTGTTGCACCCCCGTACAGTGCAACACGGCCTCATGACCTCACTGCAACGCCTTCTGCCCAAGAGCCAAACGCCTCGCTACTCTTACGTCTCACTAGCCATACCTGTGCTGCAACCACTCCCGACACAAGTCCAGAGGTAAAACACAACAACGTCTCGAGAAGATGCAGCGCCGTACGGCCCGTGGTCTTTGAGTCTTTTTGCACTTTGAAGGCGAGAAAGTCAGGATCTTCGCACCTTTGATCATCCTTGCATCGGCGCCTTCACTTCCGCGCGCTTCAGAAATGGCACGCTTTTTTCCCAGTAAGAGAAGAGTGTGTGTTGAGAAGCGGGTTGAGAAAGAGCTTCTCAGCCTGGGGGCCGCCCCTCAACCCCCAAAAGAGAAGGGTTTAGGGTTTAGGGTTTAGGGTTTAGGGTTTAGGGTTTAGGGTTTAGGGTTTAGGGTTTAGGGTTAGAACAAGCGACAACATCCGACGGGATGTTGGGCGGGTCCCTTGTTGAGGGCTCAGAAAATGCATAGTCGGTTGCCCTTTTGTTGCACCGGATCACGCAATCCATTGATTTCCGAAGCGTGTTAGAGAAGCTTCACAAGCCTTCACAAACCTTCACACAAGCCTTCACAAACATTCACAATGAATGAACCCATCCTTGCCTTTGCCCGAAGGCCCTCTTTCCCAAGGTGGAGAGCATCGCGGTTGCGGGACCTGCAAGTCCGAAGGAAACCTTCCTTACCCGTTACACACCACACTGGTGCCCGCGAATGTCCTAGAATTCAACTGGCAAAGAATAGTACATCTGTGACATACACTGGATGTGGCAATGCTACTTAACAGGCTGGCTGTGGCAGGTATAAAACGTGAACTAAATCCACATATGACATGAACGCTCAGTTTGCGTAACTGCGTTGCCCTTCTTAAAGAAACACACGCCGTCCTTTCAGACGTCCCAGCTGAGGCCCTGACAGGGCCGTACAGTGCAGCGGGCGTGGGGAGGCCAGCTGAACCGACGCAATCCGATCAGCGAAGGGGTTACAAGGTTTAGGGACTTGTTGGGGTGTTTGTACGGTGTAGTAAGTTTTTGCCGTTGAGATGTTTCTCAAAACTCTCTTGGGGCGTTGAGAGGCACCCTTTGCTTTGTCAAGGGTTGGTCAAGAACAGGAACTACAAACTTATTCATACAGATATATACACACGCACACATTTTTGGAAGCCGACACATTCACGCACAGATACGCCCATGTACGAGAGCCGTTAGTCCTGCCGAAAAAACATTCTCTCCCAAAAGATCCAGGGCAAGTTAGACAAGGGGGGTATATCACTCTTCTCACGATCAAGGTTGAGGCACTTTCTCTCCCATATAAAATTAAATTTAATGCACTTCTTAGCCTTAGGGCTATGACATCAGAGGCTTCAACTCAAACATCGGTCTTCAAGTTCGCAATGGAACAAACAGTATCATGCTCTTAAGTACATCAGCATCCCCAAATTAAGAATACGTAGCTGAGGTCAAATACATTCCCTACCACATTCCACCAAGTGAGGCATCGGCATCCCCAAACTGTTATAAACATAATTGGAAGTCCATTGTACATTCCTTACCACATTCAACAATTGACAGGCACGTGGACCAAAACAGTCGCGTGTGTGCGGCTTCCTCTATCCAAAAGCTGACGGGCACTGAGGCTGGTATATGTGATGAACATAATCGGACGAATTGCATTGATAAACTGCCGTTTAGTTTGAAATCTTGCCATGACGTGCGGCTCACGATGCAAACTCGTCTTTCACTTGAGCGCCGAAGCTCATTCGGCGCCTCGGTTCATTGTTGGTCAATATTACCGGCCAGTAAGACTTACACGATTTCAGAAAGATACTACGCCTACACTTCTCAATCAAACTAGTTAAACTACTTGCGTGTCTACGGTTAAGAATCACTAGCTAACATACTAAACTAACCCTCCCCATGAGCCATGGGTAGATAACGAGGAGGGTACACATACACAAACACAAACACAAAAACGTACACATACACACATATATATATATATATACAGAAACATATACACAAACCAAGACATACGCATAAACACATATATGTATATATACGCATGCTCCCGCATTAGCAGGCCTACATGGCCCGAAGAAGCCCCTTGAAACCTCCAGGAGCCTCAAGCAGACCAAAAAACAAAACACCCCCCTCCCCCCAAAGCGCCAAAAGGGCACCCCCACTTTTTCTGCGGTCTTGCAAGCACCCCTCTTGTGCTATGGCTTTAGGTTTCCATATACAGAGGGAACATCTCCCGACTCCGAAAGTTGTGGGGCTGAGGTCTTCAAGCTTGAGGGTTCATCTAAGGTCTCAATGGCGGCGCTTGATAAGTATTCCCCCCTGCCACGGAATGGTATGCTATGAAAGGGAAGGGCCCGGGAGGGATATTGTGGGCTAAGGCTCCGGTCTACCCGTTTCAGGTGCACGTGCCGGGCGCATCCACGACACTAGTGCACCACTGGCTTCAGAGGTGCAGCTCTGATGTTCCTGGACGGGGCACACGAGATCCGGCTTTCGTGGCATTGTCACTCGGGCTTTGGGTTTTTTACTGACCCCTTTGGACCCAGCATGCTAGGCGCTAGGCCCTTAAGTGATGATACCTGCATGCGCAAGAAAACGAGCGACTGGAGACGCCAGGCTGAGGTGTTGAATGTCAAACTGCCACACTTTGCCATGGAGCTCGTCTGCTGCTGACGGAGAGCTCAAGGGCTACTCAGCTTTCGCGACTGCTGCTGGTGGCATCGTTAGAATATTAAGGTTCAAACGTGTTCCGGAAATGCCCAACGTGCCCTTTCATGATGATCAGTGCGGTGTCGGTTTACTTTTTCCAGGATGCATTGCAAGATCCCCAAGCTCTTGAGACCTAACCGACCTACTGTTCCGTTGCCTAAGGTTTCGAATGGTTTCGTGCGAACCATCGTGAAAGAAGGTGAAACCTCACACACCGGAGTCCCGAAACTCTCCGAAACTCTGTCCGACTGTAACGTGACAGGAGCACGAGAGGTCGATGCGAGAGTCAATCTCTTCGTCGACTTCTCCCACGACGGCCTGGTCCAGTGCCACTGGATCTGGACAGCGATCGTTGGAGCTCCGGAGCACGTTTCTGGGGGCGCTTTGAAGGAACCTCGCGCCACCTCACGCCTGAGCCTCATCCCCAAGCAACCAACCCTTTGGAAGGATGCCCGAAGCCACGTGAACATCATGTGTCCCTTGAAACCCTGTGGAAGCGCCAGGTTGTCTCCGCGGATGACGTACAACCCGAGGACGACCTTCGGCACTAGACGTCTTCTGAGGCCTTGAGGTCCTGAGGCCTGAGGCTTACAGTCTATGTAGACTCTCTACATGCAAGGCTCTGTTTCAAGCCTAGGCAGATTAGATACCGCTTACCACATAGGTATCCTATAATGTTGCCCCCTTCAATCGAACACTGCTGCCCCAACATGAAACCCCACATCGACTTCACCTGGGGACCTGAGGGAGTCTAGGATGTAAAAGTTGCAGGTTTTTTCCTTGGAGGGTTGAGGGCTGAAGAAAGTTTAGGTTTGCGCGGGGGGGACACTTTGAGGGCCCAACCCCTCCTTCCCCGTCTAGCAAATATTCTGTACAAGGTGCTCAACACATGATGAAAGTGCCTCAACGCCATGTACACCTTGTACCGAGCCAGAAAGCCTAAAGCATCTGCCGCCAGTGAAATGCCAGAACTCCTGTACTTTGAAAATGTCCAAACTGGGACATGCCGACATATGTGGGATATGGTGCCTGCACAGCCAGTGCTGCTGTATGTTGGCGCACTGCGAGTTTGCTTGTGCGAAGAAGCAGTTTTAGCCGCCCAACCAGTTTTAGCCGCCCAACACGGAATGCTATAAGGCACAGCATGTCAAGCATTTCATCCGCCAGATATGTGGTCATTTGCAGCATCTGAACTACCCACCAATGCAGCATTTGCAGCCTGTTAACAGCCGGAAAGGCAGCCACTTGCAGCTACCATAACAACACTAGTCGGAAACAGAGATGCTAAATGTAATCGTCATGGTACAAGGAAGAGTTCGCACGTGGTGATGACTAGAAACTTACAATTTTCACTTCGTGATTGATAAATATGAATTCAGAATGAATTACAGCAAATTGCAAATGGCAAGATGGCAAACAGTTTTGTTCAAAAGTGGCAAGTAGTAGTTGGGAAGATTCGCAAAGTAATGAGAAAGAAGTAATTGCAAGTCATAAAATGTTGGGAACAGTAAGAGTTAAGATTTGAAAGCAAGAAACAATAATGAATAAATATTGCTTAACATTCATCATAAAAACTTGGCGACTTCTAGCTGGGAATTACAGCAAATAATAGTAGTGAAGAGTTCACTTGAAATGAACAAACACCAGCTATTACTACATAAATGTAAGATCATGCATAATAACTATAAGTAACACTTAGAACCAATGGCAAGTATTATGTGTACACATATATATATATAGAAAAAAACAAAATATTCAATACTTCGTACTACGTACCTGGTAATTCGCCGAGAGTCACTTGACTGGTCATCCGCTTTCGTAGGTGACAACGCATATTTTTTGTGCATTGCAACCAATCATTGGTAGTAGTTCTTAGTCGTGACAAATCAAAAACGAAACTTTCGTGATTCGCACGTTATAAAACATGACAATTCAACATGCTACTTGGCAAGCAGCGATAAACATGATATGAACAGAGCATGATGATAAATGAGTAATGACATGAGCATTTTGGACTTCATGTTCATCATCGCGTGACCTGGCGATGGTTGTTTTTGGAAAATACAGTTGGAAAAATACAGTAGGATGGTAATTGGACCAATAAAGGGGCCGGAGGACCGTGAGACCGAAAGCACCGGGGAACTGGACCGAAGGACCAGAGCACAGAGGACCAGAGAACCAGGTGTGGAATTACCCCCTGCCAACTGGTTTAAGGTCCCCTGCCAGGAGGGTCCTGGGAAGCCACTCCGAGGCAGGGCCTAAGTTGGGGTCGGGGGTTCCAGGGGACCAGGCGACAACCCTACCAAGACACCGCCAACCGAACGAGTGGGAAAGAAAAGCCGGGACCCGTAACGCAGATGCAAACCGCCTGAAACCGGCCCCCACCTGCTCCACGCCCTTTTCTGTGTCGAAGACGCGCTCCTCGTGATTCTTTCGGCTTGGGAAAGGGGGGGGGGGGGGGGGTGGAGTTCTTGGGTGTTGGGTGGCATCCTTGGGAGCCAACGTCTGAATTCAGGGTTTTTCGGTGGTTCTGGACCAAAACGCCCGCAAGAACAGAGGCTGCTGCTGCTGCTTTCAAGGGAAACGAAACTAAGCCCGGAAAGCTGGCCCCCGAATGAGGATTCAAGAACTCTGCGTGTCCAGCTTTAAGTTTCACCCTAAACCCTAAACCCTAAACCCTAAACCCTAAACCCTAAACCCTAAACCCTAAAGGCTTCACTCCGAGTGACCATGACTGCTCAAGCGACGCAGACTGCACAAACCGTTGTTCAGGACTCGGTCTCTGGATGTTGGCTCCGAAATGATTGGCCGCTTAACGGTGGACCATCCAGCTATGGGCATCTTGTTAAACATAACTGCTATTGGCTGCCCCAGTGCTGATATATAAAAGCTGGCTACTGGACGTCGTCAACTCCACCCGTAGAACGTGCAGATACTTGCACAACGCTAGGACGAAAGCAACAGCACTCACTCACATCACATACTCTCTGCAGAGTGGCACAAAGTGGTGGTGCTTGCAGTGGGCAGCGCGGAACAAAATACCCCGAAACCCCCTTCCCCAAACCCGCTTCACGAGGCCTTCTGTGTACTTGGGGTCCGGGGCTTCGTGTCGTTGGTTTTGCGGGCCTATGGAGTCTAGCGTCCGGGCTTGTGCTTCAATCCTTCGCTTGCTAGTAGCGGTTCACTCCTTTCCGATTGCAGTTGCATAGAGCCTGCATGATGTTGGTATAGCTTGCAGGGAACGTCGTGCTGCTTCATTGGCCGCATGCCTGGAAGAACATTGCTACAAATGGAAAGGTTGAGCCCAACTCACCCACACGCCCACACTGTCGCACAAGCACCGCCCCAAGTCCAAGCCGGCCAAGCAATGAGTGAAAGGTAAGCTACTGATGCTACGACGACTGCAAGGTTCTCTTGGACTAGGGGCTAGGTACCTTCACTTTCAACTTGGGCCTGAGGCTCACTCAAAATCGCTCAACTCCACCGTGCAGTTTCGAAATCCGCCTTTTACGCAACGCGTGTCCTGGCAGTCGCTGAGCACGACGTTCGACGACTGGTCAAAACCCCGCAGCACGCCGACAAAGAGCTGGAAGCAGAAGCTTCGGACGTTAGGGAAGGTCTCGAATCGGTCTCGAAGGTCAATGAATGTCGTTGTACACTGCAGACTTTCTGCCCCAACGTAAACGGTTCGCAAATGTTGGGCTTGCAGTGATAAACGCGTGGGCACATTGCGCTGAACCCTATGTGAGTACCCGCATCCCAGAACCATCTGTCCAAGCCAAAAAGAGCAAATACACGCTCACCAACCACGCTTTCAGTTTATCGTTCTGATCAATCACTCGCTTCTGGGTGGATGAAGGACTCGACCTTAAACTTCTTCAGAATTCAGGCTTGTTCTTGCCGAGGGCATGTGCGAGCAAACAGAGTTCTTGCTGGCCAATGGGGTTTTCCCTGAATCTTCTTAAAACCCAACAACCTGAAGACTGCAACTGCTGTAGTTCTGAAGCGTCTCTGAGACAACTCCCAGAAAAACTCTAAACCCTGCGGTGTTCCACTTCGCTGAGTGTCCATGGAAGGACATAATGACACTCCTTCTTCAGGCTTGCTTTCCACACGGCCAAACGGCCCGCTGGGCGCCCGCACCCGTCCGTCGTTGGTGACGACGGAAATCTGCTGCTCCACCAGCGGCTCTAAGCCCGTGGTCGCAGCCTCAACCCGGGACTTGGGGATAAGCAGCGCACTCACAAAAGGCCAAGGACAAACGCCTGGAGAATTGGCAGTGCCCGTTGAGAACTTGAAGGGAGGGGGGGGGCCTTAAAGTTGGCCTTCTGGTTTCCAAAACTCTGAAGAGGATTCAAGCCTAAATTTCTTGGGGTTCAGAGCTTCCGAGGTGGATTTAGGGTGGTTCTGAAGGATTGGGTTTGCTAGACTGCGATCATGTCAGCAACTGCTGTCACTGGCAGCAAGGGAAGGACGCAAGCCCTTCAGAGCTCCGTAGAGCCGAATGGATGTTGTGGAGTTATAGAGGCGCTGTGCTGGTGGAGCAAAGAATAGCAAACATAGTGCCAGGAACACAAGCGGCGGCACGAAGGGCCTTGCACAACTGGCCGCTTTCCCGTGTGAGCCTCGGGCCCCTGCGGGCGGTCAGTGGTCTGAGTGCCACCCTGGACTTTAGCCTGTACGGCTTAAAAATCCCCACAGGCGACGCAGAACTCTGGCGAGCAGCATCTTGTTCCACTTTCCACATGGTCCTATTCCTCAGGCATCAGCTTCCAAGAGGACACCGCCCCTAACAGTAATATGAACCCTGGTTCACATGATGCCAGCGTTCGCCCGAACGTGGCAGTTGGCTTCCACGAACTGTCGCTATGGGAGTCTGTCACCCGCCGGGGGGGCCTTGTGACTTCCAATGCAAAGTCCCCCACAGTGCAGGCAGTGCCTGTCACCCTACAATACTGTAACACATTGAGACAGAATAACCGAAGAAGTCGAGTCTGATTGGTAAACATGGACATAAGCTTTGGAATGCTTCTTCGAAGTGCTGTACTGCCGTACAGCCTGAAGGACAGAGTCTTAGTGTCATGCCCGCAGCCCCCACCTTCGAAACTAGACCAGAACTCAAGAGCTCACAAACTCCAGTCCCCATGTCTCTCGGTGTGCCGGCCATTTGCCACTCTGCCGCTTGTACCTGCCGTCCGGCACTGAAGGAGTCACTGTTCTAGCATGTTCTAGCCTAGATCTAGCTTTTGGGGCTGAGTGTTACGGTACAGCGTTGCTCCTCAACCCGCAACCCTCTAAGCCCGTCTAACCCCGTTGACTGCAGCGCAAAACAGGTCCAACTGGAAGAAGCTGCAGTTAAGGATTTGGCAAAGCGCCGGGACCCCAAACCCTAAACCCTAAAACCTAAGCTCCCTAAACCCTAAACCGTAAACCCTGAAACCTAAGCTCCCTAAACCCTAAACCCTAGACTCCAGACCCTAAAACCTGCTTTGCATCAAATACACCCACGTCCTAACGCCTCGCGAACCGGCCTCGATCTTCGGGCTTTCTGCACCGCTCACCGGGCGGCTGCCGAGCCGAAATGCAGCATGGTGTTCGCGGGCGTTTTATGGGCTTTGGTTTAGGGTTTAGGGTTTAGGTTTAGGGTTTAGGGTTTAGGGTTTAGGGTTTAGGGTTTAGGGTTTAGGGTTTAGGGTTTAGGGTTCAGGGTTCAGGGTTCAGGGTTCACGGTTCAGGGGTTAGGGTTTAGGGTTTAGGGTTTAGGGTTTAGGGTTTAGGGTTTAGGGTTTAGGGTTTACGGTTTAGGGTTTAGGGTTTAGGGTTTAGGGTTTAGGGTTTAGGGTTTAAGGTTTAGGGTTGTTTAGGTTGGGATGTTCCCCCTTACACAAACAGTCCCTCATAAGGATTAATTCCGATGGGGGGTACTCTGAAGGACGGTTGGTATACGGGGAACATCCCAAGGTTTCGGGCTCTCGCAGATTGGAGCCTTAAAGGAGGCTGCTGGTGAAAGCGCCGGGCCTGGAGTTCTGAAGCGTTGAGTTGAGAAGTTGAGGTCTTAGACGGCATTCGCCCGAAGGCCCGAACTATGAATTTCGAAGCTTCCAAACTTGCTTGGGCCATTCTCGACGAGAGAACGATGTTCAAAGATTCAGAGAAGTGTCCTGATCCTTGGGCTGGGGGCCCAAATCTTTCTTAGCGGTGACTCGGCGCTTGTTCTTTGAGCTATCCTTTCGGCAACTTGTCAATACCCAAGCATAGCAGGAAAGGAGCACTGCTCAGGTGATGCAAGCTTCCAACTCGCGGATTGGGCCACATAACCCACAGCACTCCGACTGCAAGGCTGGGAGCTCGGAGATTTGGGTGAGGGCCCTTGGGGAACTTAGTGAAGGGGCCCGCCAAACCAAAAAACTTCCTCGAGCAATTTCCACACGGAACCCAGTGGCTTGAGGGCTTTTTTAGGCACCTCTCAAGAAGCACCTCTCGGACCCAGCTTCTCCAGAGCGAAGGCTACTTGCTGAACGTACTCAGGAAGACTACAATGATAATCATTGTTACTATTGTATTACTATTATTTGCATTAATAATAACACTAATGGAAAAAGACATACGAAGAAGAATAATATACAAGTAATTGATCACCACTGGTAGCCTCCCCCCCTTTTCTGGCGCAGGGCCCAGCGCTGGACGCGTCAGCACCGACCGCTTTCAAGCGCCCGTGCCAATTTTGAGCCGAAGATGATGTACAAATGTCATTTGTACAGAAGCGCGTTCTCCACGTTTCTCTCCAGACAGGCGCTACAGAGCACACTTCTCGAGACAAGGTGATGTTTCTCTTAGAACTCCCCAGACATTGCCCCATGAAGTGAGACAATCGAGCATTCTCATCGCAATGGAGCTATGGGACGAGTAAGGGCCCTTCACACACGAGCACACATCCTGCTTACGGACGAGATCCTATTCGATATGCAAAATAGTTTCACACAAGGTGGGTGAACAAGGAAGGGCGAATGACAAGGGTACAGAAAATGAAACGAAACTGCCCGGCCGTCTTTGTGCCCTCTCAGATAGTGGGGAGAGCTTCCCACAGTTCTTCGGAAAGTGTGACTGCAAAAAGCCTTCCTTGGAAAGCACATGGAGAGAGATGATGCTTGCCAGACCGGGCCTCGGGGTTTCGGCTTGCGATTGAAGGGGACTTAGGGCTTAGGGTTTAGGGTTTTGGGTTAAGGGTTTTGGGTTTTGGGTTTAGGGTTTAGGGTTTAGGGCCCAAGGGTGTTAAGAACTTTCGTGGAGGCTACTGAAGAACTGGAATGCGCACCTTATCAAACTTGAGGGATGTCGTCCGTGATGTTTGGCTGCTGGGGCCTGTTTCAGTTTTGGGCGTCGGAATGAGCATCAGAGGCGGTGAGAAGAGTGGCCTTGTCTTTTGCAACGCCAGCTGCTACATGACGAGATGGTCTATCTTTTGAATGGTCTGACACTCCACATACGAGGCATGCAGCCTGCTCACAACTTTGTGGTCTTGTATGAAGATCACACACCAACAGGCTGATTTGATGCATCCCACCAAATCTTGCCACCTTTATAAGCAGGAAGCTCTGCAGCCCCAAGAAGAATCCCAGCCTTGCTCGCGAAAACCCACACGCACAGGACTCATGGCTCATAGCGCAAGCGCCTTCAGCTGCAGCAGATTCGATCTTAAAAACCGACAACGACCCTAAACCCTAAACCCCAAACCCTCAACCCTAAACCCTAAAGCCTAAACCCTGACCTAGACTGTCTTGCTTCACTCTGTGGAATGTCAGAGCTCGCTCTCCGCGCAGCACAGGGCGTAGCTTCGTCATCGGCTCGGCGCCTCAGCTTCCATTTAGGGTTTAGGGTTTTTAGGGGTTAGGGTTTAGGGTTTAGGGTTTAGGGTTTCGGGTTTCGGGTTTAGGGTTTAGGGATTCCAGAAAACCCAGCACAGAACTGCCAGGCAAGAAGGCAGGGGCTCTATGGCATGCCCTGAGCGCGTGGCCATGGCTAGGTCTACAGACTTGAAACTCATTTCTTAAGCTTCCGCTGGGCATGTCAACACCGAAACACATGATGCACTGCCTCGAATTTTTCCGTGGCCCTGGCTAGGCCGAAAGAATAGGTGAAGGCTCCCTAGTATGGGGTCCTCCATGAAATTCCCTTGAGGATTCCCTTAAGATTTGGCGCGAAGAGCTTGAAGTCTTTTGGGCCGCCCCCCCCTAGGGTGTGACGCTTCAGGCTTCACCCTGTATTGTTTCCCGTTTCAAGGAATCCTGGGAACCCGGAAAACCCGATTGCAAGCAACAAAAAAACCAAACAGCTGGCCTCGCCGACTATTGTTGGAAATTCCTGTCCAGACCTGTCACTCCGTGGCAACGGGGGGAAGGTCACATCAGGGGCCAGCCAGAAAAAGAAGAAAGAAACGCCAGCTGGCTGCCAGACCCTGGGTTTCAAGGGGCGCACCTCTACCGGCGCTTCAAGATTTCGAAGACAAGCTCCACGTTGGATCGACCCATTTCCTGCGTTCGAAGTAGGCTCGGCAACATAGGTGCACGAAACAAGTATCAACAGATTGCCTGCGTATGTGTTCTTGCGCTTTAACCGTCTAGCACACGAGCACAAGCAGGACTCAAGACACAACGTTGCCCTCCGTGTCGTGCGTTTTGGCAATTGATGGTGAAGCGACTCGGCCAAAGAAAGACTTGCCACGTGTTTTGGGGGGGCTCTCAGAACTACACATTATCATTGAGATATGTCATGAATCCAAGGCTCCTGAAGGCCTTTTGCTTGCATAGAACGAGGGCAACTCTTCGTGATAGGTTTCGACCGCAAGGCCCACTGCTCTCAACAAACCTAGGAACGGCAACACCACGATGGCGACCTGAAACATCGATTGCTGCTCAGCGGACCGTAGGGCCCAGTAGGGCCCAGTAGGGCCCAGTAGGGCCCAGTAGGGCCCAGTAGGGCCCAGTAGGGCCCAGTAGGGCCCAGTAGGGCCCAGTAGGGCCCAGTAGGGCTTTGGAAAGCTTAGGGTGCTCTTCCATGCCAATTCGGACTCTCACCTCGGACCCTCATCTCGGCCACTTGGGTAACTCGGAGCAGTCCTCGAACGCAAGGGTCTTGGAAACAGCATCGAAGTTCCTGAGAATGAAGTCCATGCCTGGGAGCGGTCTCCACTTCCCTCTGCTCATATTCGCAAGCCAAGCGCCGGGGCTTGCGAATCTTGAAGCCGTGACTCCCCTAAATCCTAAACCCTAAACCCTAAACCCTAAACCCTAAACCCTAAACCCTAAACCCTAAGCCCTACAGGAAGCTCAGGCGGCATGTCGGACAGAGCCTTTCTCTCCCATATCCAAGGAGCGCAAGAGCGAAAACACTTAGCCCTGGAAACCTCGAACCCTTGCGTTGTGAATAGCCTGGTGGGGTTTAAGGTTTAGGGTTTAGGGTTTAGGGTTTAGGGTTTAGGGTTAGGGTTTAGGGTTTCGGGTTTAGGGTTTAGGGTTTAATTTGGGGGTGGGCAAAGTGCAATGAGGGAAACCAACTTCTAAACAACTCACAGGAGGGGAGTTCGAAGGCGGGCGGAGTTGCTAGCCAAAGGGTGCCTGACATTCCTAAGATACTGAGTCCTTGGGCAGCCTGGCACATCTTTTTCGGGGGTCTCTCAGGGATGTCCCCTTGGACTGCGGTGATCATGCGTGTAAGTGGAAGATGCTTCTGCTGGATTTCCGTGTCCAGGTGGGCAACTCAAAGAAATCGGACAAAGAAATGACAAAGAAATCGGACCCCTAGGCCTTAGGCCGGCACAGCTCTGCCGCAGGTCGTTTGCGATATGCATGTTCGCAGCCTGCAAAGGGATGCAGAGAGCACACCGAAGCCTGGAATGAGCACTGCCCTTGCAGGGCTTCTCGTGGCCAGCAAGGACATCATCTATCTCAAGCACCGTGAAAATCCCGGATGAGGAATCCTGGTGTTTCAACTCATTCTTGCCTGGAGGATTGTGGCCGCGCTGTCGATATTGATTGAAACAAGTATCTTCTTTTCGCACAACCTGTGCACAGGGCGCTGTTCTTCGGTGCCTTCTTCAAGCTTTAGTAGGCTGTACTGGCGCAGACAAACTATGACAAGGCCCTTTTCAGTTGTTAAGTTCACGGTTCCACACTCAGGGGCGAGATGTGAACAGCCCTGTCGCTCTTTGCGAAACCAGGCTACTAAAGGCTCCGCTTGAAAGAGTTTCGGCAGCAGTACATCCCTGCACCCTAGGCAAATTCCTGAACCTTAGCGGGCTTCACAGGATCCAGGACCACTAGACGAACTCGATTCTTGGCAGCAGTGTCCAGCACCTCTTCAGCCGATCAATACCAAACTGGTCCGCCGCCACAAAAAGGTCCATAGCCTTAGGCAAAGAGGGAGAGAAGGGAGATCTCCGAGTAACGGAGAGGGTTGGACATGTAGGCTCGGGACTGCCTGGGAATTGGGGACATTTTTGGAAAAGCATTGGTCGCTTGGAAAGTTTAGGGGTTGGGGTGTGTAGAGATGTGCAAGGCCTTGTAGGGGCTTGTAGGGCCTGGTAGGGCCTTGTAGGGCCTTGTAATGCCTCATCCTCGACCACCACGAGAAGTGTCCTTTTCACAAGGTTGCAGGGACAGTCTGAAACAAAAAAGCGGGTCGGTATGGAGCTCCCTTTTTTGTGCAGCTGCTACGGAGAGAACCGAGCCAAGCTTTCAAGTAAAGGAAGTATCAACAGCATTCAGCAGTACCCGTCGCTCCGAGCGACCGGCGCTGTAACCGACGCAATCCCGCATGATGACAACCATCTAAATCCAATACCAATCGTTGCGACTTCAAGTTGGCCGCTGCACTGCTTGCTGAAATGGCTGGGGGACGGAGGACGGATACGACATACAGCTTTCTACAAGCGAGAACAGACGCTTGAGAACCAGACGAAGCGTGCTGGGCGAACACCACACAATCTAGATCCCAAGGCTTCAAGCTATGCAGGGTCCAGGGTCAGAAATGGAGTACCGTTGTCTACGCACTTAGGCGCCGGCGATGTCCATGGAGATTTCGAATTCATCTGTGTACAAATACCTGGTGCTCTTGGTCGGGTTTGGAAGTTGGAAGTGGGGGGTTTTCGCCGGGTTCTCCAACATACTGCCGAGTTCGTGAACTCTACCTAGCAACAGCACTCACCCTTCGACAAGAACAGCTTGCTGTTCTCTGAAACGCGAAACTCTCTCACAAATTAGCAGTTTGTTCACTGAAGTGAATAGGCCGATGAGCCCTATCGAAAAGCCCAAGCACCAAAAAGGGCGAAGGGTTTGGAATCCCCAAGAAATGGGGAAGGGAAGACGCGCAGGAACACAGAACACCACACCCTCAGGGCTCCACTGCTCCCTCGAGTGTCAGCCCTTACTCTGGAGCATAAATTACTTAGAACCCTACCACCCAAATTGCTCTGAAAAGCCTACTTAAGCCTCTTGAAGCCCAGAAACTGTCCCCCCTGCTCCCGGTGCGCACTCCAGCAGAGCCAAGAAGACCCGGTGCGAGACATTGTTGATGGTGATTGTCTTCTGCTGCGCCTCCCACACAATTTTCTTGGTTGGGAAGCTGATTGGGGGTTTCGGGGTGATGTTAGGTGTATAGAGCGTTTCATGCAGGATTGGCTTGGAAGCGTCGCCCTGAGGGGGTTTTCAGAGCCTAGTGCGACGTAGAGTCTGGCTTACGGTTACTTTACAGAATCAAAGCGACACCAACTCCGACGGCCTCACGCATCTGCCCCTCGAACATGGCCCGGAAGTATGAACATCGCATGCAGAGCAGCTTGTGTGCATAGACCTGGCATGCCAACTTGAGTGCGGCAATGGGCCGAGCAAATCTTGATGGTTAAAGTGTAGGTTGCAGGGGTTTTGGGGTGTAGCGAGAGGTTATGCCATGGTGGTGCTACGGGTTACCATTATTGCTGCTCTAACTTTTTAGCAAGCTTTGTTGTTATTGTTGCTATCGTTAGTTTCTTCGTATTGTTATTGCTACGACTGATGTTATTGTTCTTGTTTGGTTATGATGTGCATTTTCGCGCTAGCGTCGTAATTGACTTCTCACTTGGAAAGCCCCGAATCTGATATCTGATCCAAATAGAACGCAAACTCTACACACCCAATCTGCACTGCTTACGAGATGCTACTCATGACAACACGCTACGCTCGCGTGCGCGTACGCTTGACCGCAGGGGTGTAAGGGGACTTGCAATACCCGGAGCTTGCAAAACGTCATCCTTCTCTCTCCCATTCTCTCCATCACCCTCTCCCCCTTCTCCCCCTTCTCTCCCTCTCTCCCTCTTTCTTTCCCTCGGACTCCAAGGACAGCCGGGAAGACAGGCTTCCCCTCTACGATGAAAGTGACATCAGACCTTTGCTCGACGTGGCGTTGGGGGGGGGGGATTCTTCCCTTCTTTGTGTGCAGCGAATGGTCGCGCGATCAGGACGGCTATGCGGCTGTCCGCTCAAGGAGGTCAACGAGAAAACAGCGACGCACGTGCTCCTTCCGCTGCCCCAGTGCGGTGAAGCACTGAGGCTCCGAAGCAAGGGTTCCCTGCGCTCCCCATGGGCCCCTTTTGGCCACCGGGCAGCGCCGGACCCATCAGCATCGACGTGGTACATCTCTTGCCGCTATTGCCCCTCGCCGAGTGCATTGATGATGGCGGCATCTTCTAGCTCGGGGCGCAATCGGCCACTACGACAGAAGTTCCGCACCAAGTTCCGGACAAGGCTATGGCCAAGTCTGCATCCCCACCAGCCAAGACAGTGACGCCCGGAAGAATCCAAACCGCAGAAGGGGCACGGCAACCTTCGAAGACATCGACCAAGGCGGAGCGCATCTCAACACAGAACTCCGCATTGATTTGGTGTTTGTCAAGCGTCTTCGAAGGCGTCGCGAACAAGAAGCTGCTGAGCAGGGTCTCATCCCTGCTCCATGGCCAATCCCGGGCGTCGGAAAATGGGCAAGCGCGGCTTGGGTGCTGGGGCTGCTACTGTCAAGGTTGTAAGTTCCGAGACATCTTGAAACCCATCTCCAATACCAGGCTTCATATGCTTGTGAAGCCAACGAATAATCCCCCCACAGGGCGCGGGCAACTTTGCATCGTTGAGGAACTCGCGCAAGTCAGCGACCTCGGCTCGGCTTGCTGGGAGCAGCAACAACCTGGGTATTTCCCAAACCCCTTTATGTACCCCCAAACGCTTTCCAGTCGAAAGGGTCTTGAAAGGCAAAAAGTGAATTCGATGGATCCAATGGTGGCTGAGATCTGGAGCTTGAGAACTGTTGGGAACGAGGACTTGCTGTTCAGACCCGCTGCCTCCGTGAAACCACATACACCTTAGAGAACACCACCCCCAAGCATCATCGACTAGGGTCCTTCCTGCCCCAAGCCCCAAGCTTCCCTGCGGATGGAAAGTTCTCAACCTAAACTTGCCCGAACCCTGAACACTGGGTCCGAAACTGCATGAGACCATGAAAGCTGCTGAGCCCGGCACTAGGGAACTGCTGGGAATATCAATGTTGACTTCCGTGGCAAGTTTGAACCTTCAGCACGAAGACTGCAAAAGGTGTCAGCGACAAAAGAAGCATTCAGGAAAGAGAAGGTTGCGTTCTAGAGCGTTTGCGGTGTTTAGTTTGGGATAGATGCCTACCCACCCGAACTAGGCAGGGGTGTACCAAGCGGTTGGAGCACAAGCGCTGTCTTCACAGCATTGTCTTCACAGCACTTATTTCGCATTGCCAACTTTATAGTTTGATATAAGGCAGCGGGAGAACTTCCCGTAAAATCAATTCTTGGTATTTTTGATTGTTCAAGAAAGCTTTTCTGTATGAATGACCAACGCGCGGTGATCCTAGCCCTTCATCTTGGCTAGGACCTACTCTTGTTGTGCAATACTTGCACGTGGATTCGTGGCCACCGGTCTCTCGACAGAAACAACTTCGTTGGAAGGGAAGTTGGCGCACGGATGTGCAAGATGACTGCCGAATCCAATATGCATTCACGCGCTCCGACCAGCGACCAGGACAGGTTCGTTGTGGAGCTTGGCATTCTGGCGGCCCCGACTGCCCCGACTGCCAACAGAGGTTCTGTCCGTTCTATCCCCTACATCAGCTTCAGCTTCGAGTGCTAAGATGCAATGATCAGATACAGCATGATACAGCGCCTCGTAGCGTGACGCCGCTTCTAAGCTCCGTGCTGCCAGAAGTCGTTGAGCCGCTGCTGGCCATCGTAGCCACCGAAAACGTACAGCGAGTTGTTGTACCTCAGTGTGACAGTTCTGGTCGTTCGGTTTCTGCTTCTATCAACCTTTTTCATGATGGATGCGGAAGCTGATAGGATTTTGAGAGCTATGCTAGGGGTGACCCCGAACAGCGCCACACGACATCACTTAACTAACCAAAGCGAAACAGGTCCACACTTCACGAAGAGACAGGGCAGGGTGCTTGGGAAAATCAGCGAATATCGCCCAAAACGTATGCCACAGGAACCCGCCAGGTGCACCAGTGTCAACAACCCAAAAAGCACCGTGACATGCCCACGTTGCCCCGCAAAACTAGAAACAACGGAACATGACATTGGGATCTATGACGTCTCTTTTCGCAGCCACGTACTGTGCTGTGCAATGAGGCTCAGGCACATCGCAGGTGTGGCAGAATCCTGGGCAAACGTCACTTCCTGTGGCCCCGCCGTGAAACTGCCGGTGCGGCCCGAAAAAGGCCCTAAATCCTAAACCCTAAACCCCAAGCCTCACGGCATCTCAAGGTTAGGGCCATGGCGAGGGCAGGGCACGTTGGCCTTCTGCGTGGCGCCCGGGGTTGCCCGCACCTGCCGTTGTGGCTTGGGTTGTTAGGGTTTCTGGTTTTGGGTTTAGGGTTTGGGGTTTAGGGTTTGCGGTTTTGGGTTTAGGGTTTAGGGTTTAGGGTTTAGGGTGTAGGGTGTTGGCACATGCAGATGCCGAAGCTGGAACAACCTGGAAGGACCCCACCCCAAATGCCTAACAGGCAGACAATTTACTAAAGGAACCTCGGCCAAAGGCCAAAGACACACTCCCCCGAAGGTAATGTGCTTGTGCTGCGAAGATACATTGTCCAATGGATACGCAACCTTTTGAAGATCTACTACATCATGATATAATCGTTGGCAAGCCGCGGGGTTAAGCTACAGGATTTACGAGTTTGGAGAGATTTGGTGCGGTGGAAGCGTGTTAAACTCGAACATCCAATACAACACCACACCTGAAGAGCCTTTACACCCGCAATCTCCCCACAAGGAAGTCAATGCCGGAACCACCCCCTCATACAGCATGCTACAAACGCTAACATTTCGTGACAGCTTCAGTCTTCTGGAGAGGCCTGGGGATGTGTGGGGTACAAGCATAAGGGTTTAGGGTTCAGGGTTCAGGGTTTAGGGGGGGGTGTTGTGTGGGGTTATCTGCCAAACTGCCAGAGGCCCTCCAGTCGGTACATCGTCCCCGAAGCCTCCGTCCATTGCTCCGTTTCGAAGCTGAAGGCGTACCTGCCGGGTGCGCTCTGGAGTGCTCGCGAACAGCCTGAAGTGCCCCATTAAAATTGTTTAAGGCCAAAGGGGCAGAGGAAAACCGAGAACTCCACAACAGACACCCAAAGCTTGTCTCGAATGGGCTGTATGCGTACTTATGCATAGTCTCCTGCGGGAAACGGCCAAGTAAGCTTTATTACGTGCGTGAGTCTTTCAGTGTCAGGTTCATGTTGGCTGTTGGTGTAGATGCGGAGTTTGGATTTTGCGCCAGTACCTACGGCAGTTCGGGTCAGGGCACAGGTCGTTGCGCGCGCTGCCAGTGCTACCTCCGAAGAGGTACATGGAGTCGCCGCAAATCACCGCCTGGGCGTGTGCCCCGAAACATCAACACCTGCATCCTGCAACCCTGACGTCGTGCGCCTTGCACATGCATACAACTTCGAAGCATCGTCAATCCGTCTAGACTTTGGGGTGTTTTGGGTTGAAGCTTCGGGCTTCCGGGCAGCAATCACAGCAATCACAATGCATCTAAAACGCACACGCAACCCATCACAACCATTCACAACCCCTCTCCGCTAAGGACATTGGCATTCGAGCCAAGCATTGCGTTGGAGAGGAGAAAGTTGAATTAGAATTGGCGTGGGCCGCAAGGCAGGCATAGGCAATGCAGACCCCCTTGAAGCTTCGAAAAAGGTTTGCGCTTCAGCAGGGGGGCCCCATGAAACGCATCTCACAAAGTCTTGCAGGTACCACATTCGTACAGAGAAACCACTCTCCACACCAACGAAACTACGAAACTGCCCCTAAGACTTGGACACTTAAAGCTGTGCTTTTTCATTACGACTTGAAAGATACGCGAAACAAAACCGATGAAAAAAAAAAAGGCGCATATAAACAGTTATTCAAGCATGTCTCACTGCAAGCCCAAGAACCGAATGGGAGTCCCGCGGCGACGGCGGGGGCACCTCCAGAATTGGAGCTCGGAGTTGAAGCTTCGAAAGTGATTCAGAGGATGTCAGAGGCCTCCTGATAAACCTGACTGTCACTAGGGAACGTTTTTCGAACCCTAGTAGGGACTTTGTAAGGCTGCGAAGGACAGGAAGGGAAAGGAGAGGAGAGGAAAGGGAAGGAAAGAAATGATCCCACAATGCTCTAAACAAAGTTGATTTGCCTTCTCATTCAACTTCCCACTCGGCAGCGCAGCTGCACTCTCTCGCACAATACGGCAGGTGTGGGAGGTCACAGGCAGAGGAAACCAAGTGTACCATACAGTCGCACGGGAAGAATATGGACAAACTGTACAGTGAAAAGCTGAAAATAAAAACGAGAGCTCCCAAAGAAGATACGCGGCAGGACTAGGGGGTTCTGTTTTTGGTGTGGGTTCTAAGTGGGTTGGGTTCCGAGTTGCGCCTTGACGGAACTTAAAAGCTCCTTGTGCTTCTCCTACATTCGGCACGGGTTCGGTTTCACTTGCCAGGTGGATTTCACACCGGCAAGACGCATCCAACAGCAGAGTATCTCTGCGGAGACTCTCAGCAACACATTGCACTTTCAGCCGTGCGGGCTACCAGGATTAGGACATGGGGCTTGGGGCAGGGTGTAGAGTTAGGCCTGAGTTGACAGTGAGGTCGGGAGATTTGCTCAAGAACGGGTGAGTCGTATGAGAAGCTCAACAGGAGACACCAAGAAAAACGCGCACCTGCCCTGTCGTTTCCACCAGGCTCCACCTTGGGGGCGGTTGGAGGGTTCCCTGCAAAGGACGCAGTGCTTGGGGTGCGAAAGGCCGGGGCGGGGGTGACAAGTGGCAAACGGTGTGGCACAAAGCCGCGAACCTAAGGAGATGCTCCCCTCGAGTGACACATGAAACCTCGAGCAGACTCCGCCAAAACAAAGAAACAGCCATTGGGACCCTTGGAGGCCCCTTGAGGTGTCCTTGAGGGCCTTGTGAAACCTTTTTGAGACCCTTTGCGGGCTTGCAGGCCGGCATGGGCTTTGAGAGAGGCCAGCTGAGCAGTTCTTTCGGCAGCGGGTTGTGAGGGCTTCCGGGGGCTTCAGCCTTGCACTAAACTCTCACTCAACTTGCGGAAAGCCCGTTTACAGAAAGCAATTAGACAGCCTCCGACAAGCGGACAGGCCCTGGACTCTAAAAGCTATAAACGAGAGGAAAACTCAGGAGCCCCTAAACCCTAAACACGAAACCCTAAACCCTAAACCCTGGTATCTGAGGATGTGCACTCCAGCGTGTCGAAATTGAACCTCGGGGGTCTGCGGTGCGGCGATTCAAAATTCGAGGTATCTTGGGGAATAGTGTCAAAAGCAGTCCAAGAACAAAAAAGCCCTTAAGAGAAGCCAAGAAGCTGGTAAAAATCGTTCAAGTGCTTGGCGCCATCGTGACCCCCAACCACAAGCATACGATTCTTGTACCTCTCAGCTGGGCGTCTGGGGTTGCAAATCTCGAAGTTTCTTGAGACTTTTCCGTGGAAGGACATGGGGCTGAGAGCTTCGTAGAAAATCTGAGGAAGGGACAGTTTGCTGGAACTTCAGCTTGTGACTTTGTGGGACTACGTCGGCTTAGGGACAGCTGCACCCCAATGACCCGTGCTCACAAGACATGGAACCCAGGGCAGGCGAGCAACTCCCGAAGCTGACGTCATGGAATGTCCAGGAAATGTCAGGGCAGATGCGACAGATCCAGAAACTCAGGCCCTCCCCAGAACATGCCAGCGACACTTCAGCCAGACGAAAACAATGCAAGCCTAAGCACGTTCCAGACCTACCTTGACCACTTCCATGACTTGGTTTCAAGCCCTGGGGGCTCATGTGTCCGAACCGTCAACCTGAGTGACGAGCCGAACCCAACCCAAAGAGGCGCCTCAAAAGGAGGAGCGCCTCAATGAGCTGCCGCAAACCACAAAAAGACGACGCAAGCGACGCAGACAAGGCAAGTGCCAAGCGCCGAAAGCCGAGAGCAGAGCCACTTGGCAAGGCCAACGATCCGAAACTGTTAGTACCCTACGTCTTACACTGCACTGTGGCCGCCTCATCAGCAAGACATTCTTGTGCTGACAAGCTTGTGAGCGGAGCACGTACTCTATGGCAAAAGCCTCTTTGGCAAGCCGCATCCAGGCGGATTTACATCGAGTCTAGGCAGCCAACATCAGGATGAAGCTGCGAAAGTGAGCCGAAAAGATGACTGAAAGGGAATGAAGCGAGCTAATTCAAGTGGCAGGTGGACCTTCAAGAGTGTCCGAGATCCAATGATTACTTCGGGCAGGCGAGCTCAAGCCGATTTTCGTTGAGAAAGACGCCTCAAAGGACATGAGAGCCTTTGCGTGCACAGCGACTGCATAGAGATCAAGTTCGACGAGAGCGTGGGCCTTTCGCCGCCAAGTCCGTGAAGCATGACGTGCGCAAGGTGTGCGCATACAGCATGAATCAACTAGAAACGAAGATTGCACCTACATTGTGGCAGCACTACTGATCACTGCGGCCCTGAGGCCGCACAGGTGCACTGAGCTTGTGCAGAGACAGTGCGGTAGTAAGCTCTCATTGACTCATGGCATGGATTGAAGACATTTGCTGCCAGCACTCTGAACTGCGAGCGCACGCCACTGCCGAGGTCCTGTAGCGTGCCTTGGGCACGGATCCCTTGACAGGGACGATGGACCTCGCGAGCAACGTTTTCGGATGTTTAGGACCCCCTTTGGGCCGGGGTTTTCGGTCTCTGGCCACTGTGGGAACTCCGGGAACTCCCAGACTTTCCCTGGACCTCCATCATGTTCCACGGCTATGTCCACCTCAAGCGCCCTGAAGCCCGACTAAACGACCACATTCAGCACCCACCACAACGGCACAAAACCGCAAGCACCTCACAGCCACGAACATGAAGGCGCGAAGGCATCTTGCGTCCTGAAGTTTCTCCAGTTCTTGGCTCCGGACCACTTGCGCTGCGGGAAGTTGTACCGGTGAAAGTCACTCCTCGAAGGCGGGAGATGCGCTTCCGGAGTAGCAGCCAAATCTGGAATGTGCTAACTAGGCCACTAGGCTTTGGAAGCAGATGTTTTTGGGACCTATTTCAAAAGGCCTTAGATCGCCCGATTTTGTGACGGTCGTGAACTTCGAAACCCGACGAACAAAAGAGCGAGAAGACCAAACGCTTTCGCAGCAAATATCATCATGATCATGACAAGTCGTTTGGCACTTTCAAGCACCCTTCGCAGCGGCAAGTCCACCCCGGCGAGTTGCACGAACCATTTGTCAACTTTTTGCAGGACCCTTCGTGATCAACACTGCACACCATTCCATATACCCCTAGACCTAAACCTCGAGTGTCTTTGGAATCGTCAAACTTCTCGGTATTGCTTCCGTGAAGCCACCGCTAACAGCGAAAGCCCGTTTTAGGCAACAGTTCTGGGATAGAGGGTTCGGCCTACACGCCGAACACGCAACCGGTTTCAGGATACCTGGTGCCATACACAATACAATCCCGTCCTGTAGTTCCCGTCGTAGCCTGCAAATATGTACATGGATCCGTCGTACTCGACACCCGAGTGGCCTGGGAAGATGCCAGTACATGCATTCTGGGTTGAAGCCTGCTCTTCGGAACGTGTTCAATCTGATTTGGGCTTGTTGTTGTACAGATGTCTTGAAACATGTTGCTCCAGGCCTTCGGGAGCCCCTACAGCAACAGGAAGACAAGCAGCACAACTTACAAGAGCTGAGGTTAGGATTTGAAAAATGCTCTTGTGCAGGGCTGGTTTTTGGCGGGAGTTTGGGGAAATACATGTGTAGTCTGAGGTCACACTCCCACAGCACTGCTTGGCGGAGTTCTTGCAGGATTCTGTCCAGGAAACCGAGGAGTATGGGCGAGCAGAATGGGCTGACTTTGCAATCGAACAACCCCCTAAACCCGAAACCCAAGGGTGGGGAAAACAGGCAAGCAGCTCTAACACAAAAAAGGGGGGGAGGGCTTTGCCAAGGCTGCATGGACTTGGAGCGCGACTGTGCCGTGGGGTGGGTGGATTGCCCAGAGCGGCATCGACCGTGCTCCAGACCTGGCCATCTTGTCATATCTTGTAGCTTAGTTCAAGGCCTCAACCCCCTCAACCCCCTCAACCCCCTCAACCCCTCAACTCGCTCAACCCCCTCAACCCCCTCAACTCCCTCAACTCCCTCAACCCCCTCAACCCCCTCAACCCCCTCAACCCTCCCCCCTTTTACGTTGAGCTTGGCTACATTCACCACTTCATCACATGGCAATATTCTGCAACGAAAGTCCATCGGTTCCACAAGCTGCAAGCCAGAACGAGTCTTGGACGTCCCACAACTCTGCCTCGTGCTCAGTGTCATACTGCCAGAAGTCGTTCACACGGTTGTTGCCATCGTAACCAGCGAAGATGTAGATCTTGTCCGCGTAGGACCTCGCAGTCACGGAGCAAAGGACTGTGCAGGGGCTCTGGAAACATGTGGCCCTGCACATGTTGTTCTCTGCTTGCCAAAAAACGTCTCAAAGCGGTTGCTGTGAGCCCATGCGTCGCAAGATTGGGAGCCCTACGGGTAATGAGTTCACAGCCAGGTTCAGGGCATCCGGGTTTGGAGCGGCGCTTCAGGAACTTGGGCGCCCCGCACCACCACGTGCCGGTCACGTGCTGTCGGGCTGCTGCCTGCAACTCTGTGGATTCTTTTGTTGGGGCTCTTGAAGTTTCTCGATCTTGCTCGAGCGCTTGCTAGCTTTGCGCTTGTTGTTGACACTTCTTTTGGGAGATCAAGACCCGTTTGAAGACGGGAAGCCTGCAGAGCAGAGATGAGCAGAGCGGAAAGAGCTCACGCGAGCCAGATAGAGAGAAAACTCAAGCCCTGTCACGCGCGCGACTCACTCCGAACAATTGCTCACTCCGAAAACGCCTTGCCTGCAGGATGTATCTGCGACCACTTGGAAGCCTGGTCGATTGATGTGGGTATCGGTTGTTTGCAAGTCGACTGGAAGATCAAACTCGGCTCAAGCACATTTCAGAAAACATCCGCTGGAAGGCAGATGCGTTGCAGTCTTCAGCTTTGGGGGATTTAGGCGGATTTAGGCGGTCCTAGGCTGAGGTTGCAAGCGACCGTTCAGAGCAGACAGAGCTTCTGTTGTCAGGGCTGTGTGAGAAAGGACTTCAGGGCGGGTTCCGGAATTTCGGACAAAGGTTGGCCGAGGGCTTGGTCGGATTAGCATGCGAAACCGCTTTACACAAATGTGCGGCGGGGTCGCGACATGTCGCAGCACAAGCCGCACGATCCCTTGGACGTCTGGCAAATGCTGAAGCTGAGTGTTGAGTGTGTATTGCATTTCGGGATTTTTTATTTTGACTTCCTGACGTTCCCAAGCTGGCATCAACACATTTCTTAACCCGGAAGAAGCGTAAAGATACTTCAGCAAGACATTGGAAGAGTTTGGGCACTTCTGTACTCAAAGTCCTGCGCAGACTCGCAGCCAGGATAAGCGAGCTTAAAAACAAATGCAAAAAATGTCGGCGCCCCGTCTTCTTCAACCCCGCCAGCTACAGTTCCCCGCTCCTTGAAGCTGAACTTGTAGAAGTCGTTCACCCTGCTGCTACCATCGTACCTCGTTTTAGCAGTCTAGCCTAAAGTGTCTGAGCGCCCAGGCAGAATGAAAGCATCATTCGGGAACCACCATTGCCGGCGCACCCTCCGAAGATGTAGAGGCAATCACCCACCACGATGCTCGCATGCAGCGATCTCTGCTTCGGTGGCTGACCTCAGGAGCACCAAAAGGAAACGACATAGTGCCCGATCTTTAACGGAACAGATTTCCTAGTGCCGTCTTTCATGACTTGAGGGGCCACTGTCAGAACCCTGCAAGACTCTTGAAGGACACCTGCGTACAAATTACTTTTAAGAACCACTGGGTCTTTGAGCCCAGGTCTGACCCAAATCCAGAATGCACTGGGCTTGCCCCCCAACCGGGCTTCCCGGCAGCCCCCGAATGGCTTGACCACGGACCATTGGTTGATGGCTGACTTGCTGCACTCCACGTCGTCCACCTGCTGCGCACTTGCAGAAGCCTTTCACAGGTAGCTCTTCCCGGATCTTGGGGGGAACTCAAGGGCGCACAAAAAGCAAATCATTTCCAGACCCCCAAGACCTCTCAGGAAAAAAATCACATCTACAACCAGTCGCTCCTCGGTGAACATGTCCTTCCAGAGGCTCACAAACTCCGAACTCCTGAAACTCCTGAACCCCAAAAAAACGCAACTCCCCTGGGCACCATTACATCGAATCAGAGGTAAGCCTCCATCTCCGCCTCCCCAGTGGTACCTCGGACGTTTTGAGGTGGGGGGCTCTTGGGGGCTGAGTTCTTGGGGGATCTTGCGACACCCTGCAACACCTCGCTGCATGCGCAGGTCCTTCAACTTCGGGATGTGTGCTTCGGGAAAGTTAAGTGGCGCTCTACCCAATCAGCCCCTGCGGCCCGAAAGGCCCTAAACCCTTCCCCGTAAGACGTGCAGACTCAGGCTCGAAGTGAAGTATAACTGCATAACCGACAAGTCGTGTCAGTTGAGGTCTGAGCTGCTTTGCTGAAGTTTGGTGCAACATAGAAGAATCTTTTCGGCTCGGCCAAATTATGTGCAATGTCAATCCCTGTCACAGAGCCTTAAAGGCTCCAACTTGGCAAATCACGAGAACTCTGTCAAAACTCTCCATACCTCTCAAAAAGTGTTCACCACGTGTCTTCACTCTGAGCTCTCCAACTGCGCTCCATCAAAGCGAGCCGTGACCTCGAATGACATGTTGTCTGGGACTGCGTGGGACTGCGTGGGACTGCATGGGACTGCGTGGGTGGGTGTGTGGGTAAGTGGGTGTGTGGGTGTGTGGGTATGTGGGTGTGGGATTGTGTGGGTGCGTGGGGGTGTGGGGGTGCAATGGTGTGGGGGTCGGAGCGCTCCGCAATTGTGATTTCCATCGTTTTGCAGTAGACTCAGAAGAGTGCTAAGAAGCAATGCTGAAGGGTTTGCTTTTGCAGCACTTGAACCCAAGGCTTGAAACCACGCCTCATGGCCAACTCGTAGCTCCGAAAAATATCTGAGGCTCCAGCTCAGGCTGGCGTGCAGCACACACGTCAACGACCCTAAAAGCCAAACCCTGGAACACTAGATCCGAACTTTAATTCCGAAGCTTTAAACAGCCTTAACACATCATCTTGCTTGTGGACGTCTTTTGTCGGACTTGCGAGAACTGTATGCTTGGGAGCAGTCTCTGACTTCTAGATTTGACAGCTGAGTTCTGCCCATCACTGGTGAGAGAGCCATGGATCAATGAGAGCCGCGTCAATAACACAGGGTCAAACAGTCAAACCTGGTTCGTTCATTTACAAAAGTCGCCCCCACAAAATACCCCGCCCCACTGACAAAGCGCGAATACGCCTCTGATCCCTTAAGACACCCAAACTTTAAATGTTTTGATCGCGAAACCGCCTTATACCCATCCTACAACCCAAAGTGTTGACTACCAATGGATTCACGCTGCCCATTCCAGCTTATCAGAAAATGTCTGGCCTCAACAATCTGAACCATCACGGCCATCTATTGCCGGTGTCCCGTCGTCCAGCTCATATCACACCGGTGCAGGCATTTCGGCATAGAGCTCCGGACTTGTTTTGTTCGACCCCCGACACAGTTCTCGCTTTGAGCTTCAATGACACTTCTGTCAAAACCCCTTGTGAGCACGAACATGACGTAATGGCTCCGGTCAGCCTGAAAAGAGAGTCCTACAAGCGCAGTCATCGACTGCACTCCGAATGGTCCCAATGCATGTGGCATATTGTGGCATCATATGCCATATGCTGATCGGTCTTTACAACAACGGGTCACCCGTAGCAGCGAGTTGCAGCGCACGAATTAGCATCCGGCCCAACCTTTGGTCTGCAAAGCAATCATGCAGCATGATCTGCTCAAGCTTGCGGTCTAACATTTGGGCTGCAGCTTTACTGGGTTTGGGATCGTTTTTGTTTTTTTCGATGGGGCTTTGCGCCCTTCTCACACGCAACGTGTTTCCATACGCCAAATCTCGAGGTCTAGTACGACTTTGAAACGCCGTCGCGAGACCTGTCGCAAAAGAAATGATAATAAAAAATAAAAATAATAATAATAATAATAATAATAATAATAATAATAATAATAATAATAAGTAAAAGTAGGAAGTAATTATCGCACTAATCGGAACAATAGTACTCGTGGTAGTAATAGTACTACAGGGTCTAACGGTAGCCGTCGCAATAATCGTAATTGGCGGAATAACTAACGGTAACAATCCCAAAATGGCAACACCGCGAAAATCATGGAAGAAAAATTTGGACTGATGATGATAATAATATGAATATCAATAAGACTAATCATTTAATAATACTTGTCAATGCTGGTGAAAAATACGAAACAACCGTCTTTTCGAAATCAGAATAATACTCATAACCAAAAAGGCCCGAAAACCATTGGCTTATTGTTGCAGTGAGGGCCCGGACACCACACCATGGATGCGTGTAAAGAAGAGGGCCAAACTTATGAATCGCGTGGGACATGGATGTTGGGTCCCAAAATTGGTGTCGCGGGGATGCAAACTGCACGACGGTAAACAACCGAGTTCCAAAAAAACTGTCAAATCAACAATGTTTTTGTCACCGCCTCTCTAAACAATGTGATTTCAGCTTGAGCTTCGTGAGCTTTAGAAATCGTAGTGAATGTTTTAGCACGGAGGCAATGCGAAAGTCGCGGATGCCTTTGAATCCTAAGTCTTCCCTGCGCATCATATGTTTCAACTGTAGTTGCTTGAAAAATTTTGCCAAAAAATCCAAACCACTGAAATCGTGGGTCCATACTCTGTATCTTCTGAGCGATTGCACTGATGATTGCAATAATCACATAATGATTATAAATTATAATCGCAATTGTGATGTTTGTCATAGTGTGTCAAATAGAAACATAATAGCAACTAATCCATTTGACAATAAATAATCACAACAATAACAACAGTCATGGCCACGACGTGTGTGTTTCCATCTAGTTGCCGAAAAATCAAGAATGAAGAACTGAAGCTTCTGCGCCAAATCCCAGCAATGCAGCCGCATTTACTGCTCAAGCGAGAGGCGCAAGTGAAGAAATACAAGGCGCGCCGTGTGCCATGGCGCGCAGGGCGGGCAATTGTTTTCAGAAACGCTTCAGAGGTAAGTTGGTTCTTTCGGGCGCGTTCCGGAAAGCAACAAACATACAACCACCAGGCCCTAGGCCCCACCTCCGACTCCACCTCCCCTTCCACCCCTCCCACCTTCCCCCTCCACCCCTCACCGCTCCAACCCCCACCCCATCCTTACAGTTGTTTCCTTCTCAACAAAAAGGACAATACAAGGCAGTAGCAATAATGCGGACGCAAAAAGCCGAAGGTCCCTCTAGTACCTTTTCCCTTGAAAGCACGAACCCAACCTATCTAAACCAAGTGCAGACACACTCTTTTTCACTCGCAGGCCTTGACCCAGAAGTCACGAAGTGCGCAAACTAAACGAATTCAGTTGTGAGCTTAAACGAGCTTCAGAACACAGTTCCTACTCACTGCACACTCACTCAAAGTAGCGTATTGGGCAAAAACATACTCGTATGATTTCCTATAGAAATCATCGAGGCAAAAACATCGACGATGGGATCACAACGATTCCCAATCACTCCGAAGCAAAACAAATCCATACAAGCTGATCCAAAATATGACAAAACCATCAACGATCAGCCACGATCTTCCACCGCCCCGCATTTTGCTGACGGTTCATGCCAAAGATCCGAACTGCTCGGCACTTCAACACTAAGGGGATGCCCTGGCCACATTCCCTTGGTGTACTCGCCACCAAAACGAAACAAACGACACACCAACCGATCTCTGACATCAAACTTAAACTCACGCAAGTTCCCACCATAAGGCAGGTTGTCCTGGGTCCAATTGGTACCCAACAAACGCATTCAACTTGCATCCACCTGTACTAGACAGGGAGGTCTTGGAAAGTCTCCAAGAGTTCGTTGGTCAAAACGAATTAATGCAAGTTTCAGGCTCCCCCACTCTCAGTACTCGACCTCGACGTGCCTTCAGTCTCACAAAGTCCAGGAAAGAACCAAAAATTGTTGGCAAATCGCAACGCAACCAACGTAGCGGCAGGTCCAAAAAGACAACCAGGCAGCAATCAGAAGAATCTTTGTAAGTGGGGAACTTGCCCTTCCTTGACTCATCATCAATTTGCTGCCGCTTAAACCAAGCGAAAAACACATGCGCTGACTGGAAAAACGAGGGCGTGCCATGGCGGCCAGAATCCATGGCGTCCCGAAAACAGCTGCAGGGCTTCTTACAACTCTATGAGGCCAGAAGGATCATCTTTCTTCTCTGCAGCGTCTTTCTTCTCTGCAGCGGCATCAACAACCCTCGATCGGCGTTCCCTTGCCGCATCTTTCATCTCCTTTAACTCACCCGACCGCTCCATCATCACATCTTGCGAAGACTTGCTTGGCTCAGATGCTTTCTTCTTCTCATCCAGCATCTTCTCAAAGATTCGTCTGATTGCTGCCAGCTTGTCTTGGTTTGTTTTTTGGAACCTGCCGTTACGTTGGCTGCGCGACGATTTGCCAGCGATCGTTACAGCATCCAGCTGTGATCGGTGAGCGCACAGAATCTTCTCGCTCAACTCGGGCCTTTTTACTCGCCCCGCTTCTGCTGCTTCGAGCTCAGCGATCCTTTTCCGCTTCTTCTCCGCCTCTAACTCACGATCTTGCTGGATGACCGTCTTCTTCACCAGATTTTTCAAATCTTGCTCCTCAGCCTCCAGGCCACCGATGCCTTCGCTCGGCATCTGCCACACTGCCGACTGCTGTCACGTCAGCCACCCCCCCCCACCGCCAGGCCCCAGCTCGGGGGAAAGAGCGTGAAAAACCGAAGGTCCCTCTGGTACCTTTTCCCGTGAAAGCACGAACCCAAACCTATCTCAACCAAGTGCGGACTCTTTTTTACTCGCAGGCCTTGAGCCAGAAGTCACGAAGTGCGCAAACTAAACGAATTCACATGTAAGCTGAAACTCGGCTTTGATTTCCTAGGGAAATCATCGAGGCAAAAACATCGAGGATGGAATCACAAAGATTCCCAATCACTTCGAAGCAAAACAACTCTATACAAGCTGATCCAAAACATCATAAAACCATCAATGATCAGCCACGATCTTCCCCCCGCATTTTGCTGAGGGTTCATGCCAAAGATCCAAAGTCCAAGCACAGCTCGGCACTTCAACACTAAGGGGATGCCCTGGCCACATTCCCTTGGTGCATACTCGCCACGAAACAAAACAAACGACACACCAGCCGATCTCTAACATAAACTCATGCAAGATCCCACCATAGGGCAGGTTGTCCTGGGTTCTGTATTGGCCCCAAGAGTTCGTTGTCTAAACTCGTAACAAACGAATTCACCTTGCATCTTCCTGGCTAGACAGGGCTGTCTTAGAACCTCTCCAAGAGTTCGTTGTGACAAACACGTGACACACGAATTAATGCAAGTCTCCGGCTCACCCTCTCAGTGCTCAACCTCGACGTGGTCATAGCTTGCAAACTTCCAGGAACCAAAACTCGCGCAAATCACCGAGCAAGTGAGAGCAAGCTTGAGCGTGGCAGATCCGAAGTGGGCCAAATATATTCATCCACAACTTATCATCACCTTGCTGCTTCCACCAAGCAAAAAACGCATGCACTGACTAAGGCTTCTTGGAAACTAATGGAAAAATGCAGGCGGGCCATTGCTGCTCGGATGCCATGGCGTTTCACAAACGGCTGCGGGGCATCGTCTTCACCCCTTAAGGTCATCAAGCACCTTATTCCATGGACCCAACCATGCACAAGCAAGATTGGTTGCAAAAATTTTTGTAATTGCTTAGCGTGTCTTTTTACATGCCCTTGCAAGTTGGTGTACCTGGAGACTTATTGGAAGTGATCGGCTACCAGCAGTGTTGGACGAACGTATTTCCAGCAACTTTTGCGCGGATTTTCCCTTTAGCAATGTGCTGAGCGGAGGTTGGAAAGCCAGGCCAGATGGACTTCTGTGGACTTGAGAGCAATGCCCTGCAGCCAGAAAAGTTTCTGGATTAAGAGCAGCTGATTAGCGATTCTCAAAAGTTTGCTTGGGTTCAAAAGTTGCGGCATGTTCCTAAGGAAGTCTTACAGCCTTAAGCTGCTGCTCGGACGTTGTTAGGTGGAAGCAGTTCTTGCTGACCAAGAAGGGACGGTAACTTAAAAAAGAAAGAATTTTCCAAGCAACAGCGGATTTACATGCTTTGAAAATGGAAAGTGGAGCCCTCAAAAGCTCTGGAAAGTTGCTTCAGTGCATTGAATTTTGCTTCAAATCTTCAAAATTGTCAAAACTTTGAAATTTGAACATTTTTCCAGCTACTGTAAAGGACTTTCAACCAAACTGTGCACGGTAAAAAATGAAACAGAAACATTCCACTTGGCAAAGTTTCAATTGCTAAGTGTCTGGTCTGGAAGCAAAATACAGCTGCATTTGTTGCTGCACTTTACTGCTTTGACACACACACGACAAAGACACACACACACACACACAAAACACAAAAAAAAATTGTCTCCAGCAAACAAACAGTAAATGAAAGAGATTTGGAACACCTTAAAAAAAAACGACAAAAAAAAAGTGGAATCAAACTGGCTCTTTGGTTTTTCTTCTAAATTTTTCAAATGTGAAAAAACACAAAGGTCAGTTCTCTTCTCTTCCCTTTATAAAATTTTAACAACAAATTCCACACTCCAGTTTAACCAGATTTCAGATTAGCAGTTTGAAAAGAAGTACAAAAATGCAAAAAACAGCTTATGACAACAAAAAAACATGTTACACACCGTGTTTTGCTTGCTTCGCTTGCCCACCATTCAGATTCAGCAGTCCAAAAAGAATATTGAAAAAAATGCAAAAAACAGCTTCTGACAACACAAAGGTGTGTCACACACCCCGGTGACTAATTGAAATCAACTCATAGACAAACAAGATTTTTTCTATTCGATACTGCTTGCATCAACACTCAAGAAAACAAAAAAACGCCGTCGATACGCGTGTTCTTGGCTAAACTTGTCTTTAGCTGGCATTCAAGAAAAGCACTCTTGCATTGTTCGCGTGCGATCTTTCTCGCACTGTGGAGGTCACTTCGGCTTCCCTACCTTTTGGAGTTGATTTCTTGCCCTCTTTTTGTGTCTCCAAACACACCTTTTACCACCCACACACTTTCACACTTGAACAGCTAGCAGAACCCAGCCGACATACACGCAAACGCACACCACCCACCAAAGCCACTTTGCACCCACATAATGACACACACCACACTCCATGACACACTGCCAAAACGCCGAAACCACAACACACCCATTCAGAATGAAAAAACAGACACTTGCAAGGTTATTGTTTTTTTATTTGGTGTTACTTCTAAGACTCCATGCGTTACCACCCTTTACCTACACACTGAAACTTTCCTTGCACACTGAAGAAAGACATGCACCCGCAAACCAACCCACTTTGCAACCACAAATGCATTTTGCATTTTTGCATTTGCGATCGCAGCTCACGAGTAGGAGCCAAGCACGGCGTGAAACACTTCAAGCAACGAGTTGCCCGGCTGTTCAAGACAGCAGCTCGCACCGGCACGTATGCTACAGCATGCGAGGAGTCAAACCCTACCAAAAGCGAGAAGAATGTACAGTGAATGTGCAGTGATGTACAGAGAGATGCAAGCGTCACTCAGAAAGAGAAAGAAAATAGCAGAACGAGCGTACCTCTCAAGTCAGGGACATGGTCTCATCTGGAATGTCAGAGGCGTGCTGCATCCATGCCAGATAAGAATTGCACGCGGCAGTCTGCAAATCAGCTTTTGTCGCAACCGCGGCGGTGCGCCCGTCATCCGTAACCCAGCTCATCCATCTCCCTGTCACGTAGCGATGCAGAATGCATTTGTAGTGACCACTAGTGGTAGTCTCGCCCAGATGATAGATCACAGCGATCAGATAATATGCACGGAGAGTCACGGTGGCAGCATTCACACGTACAGGAATGAAATATGCACGACCAGCCTCGGAGCACACAGGAGCGAACATCTTCTGTGTGCCTGCCATGGAGTTGCCAAAACGCTTGATCTGGAGCAGCAGAAAAGGTGGTGGTGGTGAGCAGAGCATATACACAAGTGGGGTGTGGCGAAGGTGGATATCCTCAAGATCCGTCGGTGCCTCCTGTGTTGCCCATGCCCCAATGCAGTCAGCAAGAGACTGCTCACCTGGAGAAACTGTCACTTGTATATGTCTGTTCAAGCCTTGGTCAAATTTTCTCACCAACTGTCCCCCCTGCACAAACCAAGCTTCCCACGTCCCAAAACAGAGGATTCGCTCCAGTCTGCCCAGGACAAAATCTGCAAACTCTGCTGCATCGTGTTGACTAGTAATGTCTGACCAGCCTTGTAAAAGAATGCGCCATGATAAAAGACCTGTGAGCTGAAAGGGTTTGGCAGAACGTTGAAGCAACACACGAAAAGCCTCCCAGGAGCGCCCCAGGAACGAGCACAGGTCACCTTCACACGCTGCCAAGCACCAAGCATATGACACTGCAAAGGTATTCACATAGCAAAGATTGGATGGATTCAAGAGGGCAGAAGTCAGAACTGCCTTGTAAGCTCCTGCTGTATCGCCGTTGCCAGGGCATGACGTCGCGGCCGGGCTTGCTTGATCTGGAGGCCAACGATCAGCAGAGACGCCAACCCGCACCAGCGATTCAAGATGTGAAACAGGTCGTCGCCGGATGCGTGCCGCAGTGATATCTCTGAAAGAAAGGTGACAATGGGTCCCTGCATCTCGCCCGTCAGGCGACGTGTCGCCTGGAACTTGTGAAGCAACCCCTCCGGGGATAGCTCCAGGAACGTTCGGATCTCTGTCAGGTCCTGAAGAAAGGAAGTGGGACTCATCGTCGCAAGTTGGGTGTCCGGAGTGAGCTCCTCCTTCTGACTCTCCCACCTCATGTAGTGCCAATCCCCGCCTTGGGAGAGCCAGCCTTTGCGCTTTAGCGCAGCAACTTTGGTGGGATCCCCCAGAAGACTCTGGTGTCGCTCCTCGATCTGCTGCAGAAGGAAAAGCAACACTGCACCCCGCAAGGTTTGCCGAAGCTGCGTCCTGTCGGCCTGCTGTTGTTGTCGCCAGCGAACCATCTCCTGGTACATCTGCAACACCACTGAGTCGCCCGCCTGAGAGTTCTTCATCGTCCAGACATGTGTTGTGTCCTGGGCCATGCGTAGTAGCAGATCTTCTTGCCGCAAGGTCAGCTGGGTAACCATTGT
This sequence comes from Symbiodinium natans, assembly GCA_905221605.1. Classification (NCBI taxonomy): domain Eukaryota; class Dinophyceae; order Suessiales; family Symbiodiniaceae; genus Symbiodinium; species Symbiodinium natans. Next base: position 362,388 of record CAJNDS010002383.1, on the reverse strand, counting down.
CATGAGATCCCTCGTGAAGTGGTCGGGCCCCGCATTCGAAGGCCTTGAGAAGGAGCCCTCGACTGTCCAGGGGCTTGCCCATGGGTCCAGCTCTGGATACTCTTGGGAGAGAGGAGATCGTCGTGCCGGATCCGGCCGTCTCCTTTTCCCCAAGCCTTGAGGCGCGCGCGCAGGGGTTCTCTGGTTTCTTTGTGGCGTGGCAATGGACCTGCGAACTGGCGTGCCCGGGGATGCTTGGACCTGCTGAAGTCCCATGTTCCCTTGGGGCTGCACCGGGGCTGCCACCATCAGCTGGGCAGCTTGTTGCAGCTGTGGAAGATAGCCATCGAATAACAGCTGATCGTCCTGCGCCATCCTTACAGCCAAGAATTTCCGACAAGAGACACAATTGGAAGGCCACTGCACATTTATTTGCGTGAGGAGCGGGCCTCTTCAAGTACGTGCCACACCAGCGACAGGACGATACAATGCTGCGAGCCAGCTGCCTGCATTTGATGCTCACTTGTGAGGAGTATTTCTGCCATTCAAGCGAGTGAGTACGCCTCGAGTGTGTCTTGAGATGCTGGGAGTCAACAATCCACTGACCACACAGACCACAATGATTTGCCAGCTGTGAAATCTCGGTATAGTGGTCCAAGGCATGGTGCCAACCCTGCATGCACAACATTGTATGTAAAACTTCATTATACAACATCGGGCGTGGCTGCTGAGATGGCGGAAGGCAGAGGGCACTTGTCGTGGAGGCACGCCTTGTCTGCTGAGTATGTACCTTCCACATCTGAGCACAATGTCTCCCTTCAATGTGTCGTTGCAAATCACCCCACGAACCAAAAGCATGACCACAGTGCGCACATGTGGGTAGACCATGTATGGAGTGCCGCCATCTATCGAAACGACTGCCTGTCACTGGCAAAGACGCCAGATGTTGTTCTTTGTAGTGATGTTTAAGAGCCTGAAGAGTCCCAAAAGAGAGGAGGCATACATCACACACCAACGCCGCTGCCGTCAGACCATCGGCCTGCACGATGTCCCCATCATAAAAGGTGCCTTCAGTAGCTTTCGCTACATTTGCAGGAGTGCAGGTTCTGATGCTGCTGAGAGGATGTTTGATGCGACATGTAGTAAGCTGTTCGCGCACAGCTGAGAGATGGCGAAGAACCAGCGGATGACTGACCATCTGATCATGGGACAGAGCACATTTTTGCAGGAGTTTTTCGCATGAATCTTCCAACTTTGCAACCGGGTGCGCAATCCCCAAGCGAGCAAGCAAAGCCTCATTTGATTCATGCGTCAGGTGCACCGGCGAGGCCGCCAGCCCTCGAAGATGCCTGACGACTCTCGTACACAGCATGGTGGTGCACTTCTGTGTCATCCCTACGGAATGTAGGCCGTACGTCATGCTGCTGTAAACACACGCAAATCCATAATCTGAGTCTTTGCTCCCTAGTCAGCACATGTCGGCCTTGGAGAAGCCTTTGGAGACGAAACCGATTCCCTTCCGCTTGCCTGAGACGATGTTTCAGAGTTGCCATTTCGTATCCTCCAAAGGAAATTATGACCCCTAAATATGGCACCTCTCGACACACTGGGAAGAGGACTTCATGATTTCCCGGCATAGACAAGTGGAAAAAGGGTTGACCTTGTCTGTCTAGTTTGACATGGCGTGCCTGCCATTGCTTCGCCCGATATCCCTTGACAGCAATCACCATCTTAGACTTTGCGGCATTAATTTTCAATCCCAGGGACTGCAGGGTGAGAACAACCTGCTGTAATTGATCCGTGATTTTCCACAGGCAAGTATTGGCACCTATCTCCCAAATTGCAAGCAAGTCATCCGCGAACATATTCACAAATTCATTCACCCAGGAGGCACCGATCCGTTCCTCCAGTCTCTGCAAGATGAGACCGGTGAGTGCATCCCATAAGAGAGGGGCGATGAGGCATCCTTGCCGTACCCCCCTTCCACAGCGTACCTCCGCGTGACGAGACCCTTTTGTGAGATGATATCTGATGTCATTATGAAAGTGTGCGATAAGGGAGACAAGATCAGGCGGAGCCCCTGCCTGCGTCAATGCATGACAAATGTCAGCTCGTTGCGCACGGTCAAAGGCCTGCGATAGGTCGCAGGAAAAGATGACACCCCCGATTTGAGCCCTGGGCTGCATGCCCCTCTTGCGTTGCTGCAACGTAAGTCTGCCCGCCTGCAGGCGGTCACGCACTCGACCGCAGATACAGAGGACTCTGGAGATGGCAATGTCCAGGGAGCGACCTGGCAGATATGCATATTGTGGAGATGCTGCCAGCCATCGCTGGACTACTGGCCGCAAATGTTGCTGCAGAACCTTGGCAATGGCTTTTCCGCCAGTATCTTGAAGGGCTATTGGACGTAGGTCCGCTGGGCAAAGAGGGACCTTCCCCGGCTTACGTAGCCATATTATCCATGCGTCGCTCCACAAATGCGGGACTTGCGGATGATGTTTCCAATAGGTCGCAACCATGCCGGCCAGACACTCTGCCAGACGATAGGAGCATAGCTGCCAGACTACAGTCGGTGCAGTGTGAGATGGCGTTGCTTTATGAGGCTTTAGGGCGAGTATGGCAGAATTAAGGGTGGACACACCAAGTTGGTAGGGCTCTTGCAGCGCTGGCGCGGCAACCGCGGGCGCCGATGACTGAAACAGATCCTGACAGTGTTGATGGAAAATCTGTAGTTCCTGTGCATCCGACAGCAGGGAGCCGTCCTCAGCATGCAGCTGGACACGTTGCCGTAAGGTTTTGGGAGCAAGTCGGCGTATGACCTGATACAGGGTACGTTGGTCACCCTGCTGCGCTGCTTGGTACGCAATGTCGACCTGATCTTGGTACATGGCTCGTCGTCGTTGGCGTCCGGCACGGAAGACTTGTTTTCGAATGGCCTGAAAGCGAGTGGTGTGAACCCATGCCCTGAATAGCGACCCGAGGCTAGAGCCAACTCTCGCCATGCGGGCTCTCCTGTGGTGCAGCCACATTTCTCTTATGGGTGCTTGCACTGTTTCACTGTGCCAGGCTTTGGCGGGAGCGGGTCGAGGACCTGGCCTCTTTGGAAAGATATCTGCCATTGCCTGCATAAGGAGATTGTTCAGCCCTTCAGGCGTAGTGGGACAGCGGGTTTCGAGGAGGTGGTGGATAACATGTTGCAGTCGTTGGGCGTCCTCGGTGTGATGCTGTATAGCGCGGCAGAGGGCCTCCTTGTCATACGGGATTGATGTCAGGCTCTCACTTTTGTTGTCCGCTGGGTGACGGGACCCCTGGTAAGTGCGCAGCGGCAGACTGCCGAAGACCGGAAAGTGACGCCCGCCCTGTTGCCACGCAAAGAGAGACATATGGTGCTCGGGGCAAGCATGTCTGGCTTGATGATCAACACACGCGCGCCTGCATAGGATGTAGTCGAGCTGTGTGCAACCCTGATGGGATGAGAAAGTATGAGCCTTAGAAACGGCGGTCCAGGTGTTGGTGGCAATGAGGTCATGAGTTTCGACAAGCTGTTGAAAGCGATCCTGATCCACTGGTCGAGTCTTTGGTGGTCTGACTGCGGGGCCCACCCAGTTAGTGGAGGAGTGAAGCGTCGTGTTGAAGTCACCTGCACATATTAGGGTGTTACGAACAGGGATCTGTGTGATAAGAAGGGAGAGGGCCTGCCAAACAGAGTCGCGCTTTTGTAGGAGCACCGCTGTCTGGCCTTGCGGGCTCCAAACATGTTGGTACACACAGCACACATCTATCGAGCAGCCGGCCCGGGGTGGTGTGACGCGAACATGCAAGAGACGCCCCGGAATGACTGATCGCCATCGAATCGCCTCGGCCATTGGGCATAAACGACGGTTGACGCACACCATGACCCCTTGGCCTTTGTGCCCCGCTCCAGAGTACACGATGTGCCAGTCATCGGTAGAGTATTCCACGTCATTTGGCCACCCACACTCCTGAATGAGTACTAGGTCGAGGGTGTGAACGTAATCTGACATCCATAGCATGAGCTCATCGTATGATGCAGTGGAGAGAGGTCCGGTGTTGAGGGAGACAATACGCAGACGTTTGGTGGCGACACGAGGCGGCGCACGCTGCGTGGTTTTGATGATGGGTAGGTTTCGCTGAGCGTTGAGCGTGTCAACAGTGCACCATTTTCCTCTGTACATGGTACCACCTTGCGGACTAGAAGCCCCGCGAGAACACGCCCTGTGGTACGCACGCTTTCTGGCAGGGGTATAGACTGGTAAACGCCATGCACTGTGCTTCGCCGTCCTAGCAAAGCTGGAGTCCGAGTGAAAAAGACGACTCCCGCTGATCGTGTGATGATCAGCAACCCTCGTGTTTGTGTCAGGAAAAGATGGTCGCTCTTGCACGCGCACTGAAAGAAGTGGCCTAATCTGAGCAAGAAAAAGGAGTATGCATCTGACACCTCCGGATTTGGGACCGGAGCGGCTCGCAAGTGATGAAATGTGAAAGTGTGTGTCTGGGGTCCCGGCTTTCTCGGTCCGAGAAGAGGAGGTGAATCCGTTGGAGATCGCATTCGGAGCTACCTGTGGCCAGGCTGCAGTCACAGTCGCTTGCTGAGTGCATTCGGGCTGCGTACTGAGCAATCCACCGTCAGCAGACAGTATGCCCAGGAGGTATATGAAGGGGTTCGGCAAGCAACCAGTATGGCTGGTTTGAGGTGAAGTGATACTGGCGCAACACAAGCACAGCCATGCTTCAAGCACATCCGGTTTGGCACTTGGTGATCGATACCTGTACCAAGCCGGGTAAAGTGATCGAGACCATCCCTGCAAGACTATGCTCCAGAGGCTCGCACGAGGGCGCCACTTATTTCGATATGCACGCGATGACGCCTTGTCACATCGTGACTGCTGCCTTCGAGACACTTGCCTCCATTTGAATCTGGCCCAGGGATGACTGCGAGTCATCTGCCCCAGGCATCCATGGGTGAATTGTGCAAAGTAACCTTCCACTGCACATCTTTCAGTAGATCCACGCCGGGTGCTGGGCTCTGCCAATCTAATCCAGGGCATTGAGATCACCTTTCCTGAGGACGACATAAACCCCCTATGCATTCCAAACCACCTAAGCAACCTGATCCAGGGACTCCACCAGCCAGTGGTCGGTGAGCTGACAAGGATGGGTGTGGACTCAGGCCTTCCATTCAAGCGAGTGCTCCGCACGGCGATGCACAGATAGGGACACAGTGACCCTACCTGAGGGCGCGCACGAACAGATTGGCAAGTCTCTTGGATTCGCCTGAGAGACAGATTCAGGTCACTCAGAGATACATGACTCACAGTGCTGTGACTCAGGAAACTGAGACGTCCGACTGAATGGATGCGGCTGCACCGCTGTCGACCGCAGGGGGAACAAGGTCCTGGCTGTCCAGGCTTTGCGAAAGGCTGATGTGGTTCCATCTCACACGGAAGCACAGTCCTGAAGATGATTCGGCCTTTCAGCCCCGAGGAGCCAGGCTGAGACACGGGTCTCATTTTGTTCGTGCAGGATGGGGCCGCTTTGCTCGTCTCCATCTCTGATGCTGGCCAATTATGTTGGCCGGTGCACTGCAGTGACAGGGGGCATATGCTGAGCCAAGCTGCCACGGGTGTGACTGCTTGTTGTGCTTGTCGCAAGCGCCACGGGAGAGGGCAGAGTATCTCACAGTGTTTCATTGACCCACATGAGCAAGTCCTAGGCAGGTAGCGTGCCATGAATCTACCCCCTATGTTGCAGGCAGAAAACGACACTTTGCAATACGTCGGCGGACAGGTGTGACGCATGTAGGCCTGAAAAAGTGGCCCGTGGTACTTATTCACATATTTACAGTGTGCCGACATCATTCTGAGGCCTGAAGTGCAGACATTCTGTCTGGCGCAGTGAGCAGCGAAACGGATGCGCTGAACATCCCATCTCTGGTACTCGGCGTAGCTTGACCTGGGCGTGGCAGGAGCTGAATTGGGTTGGAGGCCGTATAGGGAGGGAAAGCGAGGCCAAGGCCAACCCTCTCGGATTAGTCCAGCAATGCAGTGCCTGACGCACATACGTGATCGAACTAAAGTCCCCCCCAGTCCCTGAGCCCTAATACGTGCCTGCTGCGTTCCCCAGCGGAAATGTCCATCCACAGAGCTACGATGAGATGCGATCGTCTGTGAATCATCGCCTGGGAGCAGGTACGACCAGCCCGGGCGCAACCAAGAACATCCGACATTTCCATTCATTTGCTTACTTCTATGGACTGGCAGATTAAGGTAACCGAAAAGAGGGAGGGAGGCAGGGCAAGGGGAACTACCGCCAGTCCTCTTAGACCCTTGGCCACAGCCTGTAGAGCGTCCACTGTGCCATCCAGTAGGTTCAGTACTCCAGCTGTGCATGAAGTCGTCTCCTTCGCCTGGGAGGCTCATCTGGGTTGGGTGTCCGTTCTTGACATGGATCAGAATCATCATCCGTGGCAGGAGGAAAAAGCGACGATTCAACTGCTGGTAGTCGCCTGGCATGGAACGCCTGTAGGAAGTGAGTGGCACATTCCGACTCTGTAAAAGCCAACAGCCACCCAAGTCCCTGCCTTCCAGTATTCCCATACGTCGCCTCCAGTGAGCCAACAACATGCCCCGCCAGCGTGGCTCCCATATTCCAGTTGACCAGCAAGTGATGTCGCAGTGAGTCGCTGACCATGGCGCAGTAACCTGTAGCGTCACTGCCCGTCGCATATTGCTGCCACCAGTGTCGGATCGATGGTAACATCGGCTGCCTGTAGATGGCAAGAGCGACTCGATACGCACGCTGTGTGGTCCGGCGCCAGTGAGTCGGCATCCTCCCCAGAGTGTCGTCCACCCAATCTCGGTGTGACATGTGGTTGCAGCGGGCATCACAGCCCCTTCGACGTCCAGCAATGCTCCGGCTGTTGAGCTCCATTCCGTCCCACATTTCTCGCAAGCATGCGAACAACAGACATCGACTGAACAGAATCCATGCGTCAGAGACCACGAACAGATTGTCAACCATAGACACATCCGAGAGTTCATCGTGGTCCATGGATATGCCAGCAGAACCAGGCGACGGCAGCTATGGCAGAGGTAGCATGCAGTGGAGGGGGCGCCCTGAACGAACGAAGGGGCCCGCACCACCCCCAAGCCCAAGCCCAACCAAACCCAGAGCACCCAACAAAACTCGAGCCGAAACACTTGCAACCACAAATGCTTACACACACACACACACACACATCCACAACACTCTTGTACATGCACACACAGAAAAACAGCCGAAACCACAAAATGCACATTCTTGTGATCTCTTAAGTTCCGATTGCAATTTTTTCACTGTTTTCTGTCAATCAACAGCTTACTGGGCTAATACTGAACGATCTGTTTGTGTTTTGGTTCAGGGCGGTTTCTTGAAACTTTCTTTTTCTGAAGCTTGCACCTTAACCGAGAGAAAAAACAAAGAAAACAAAAAGCAAAAAGCAAGAGAAAAATTCTGTTCAGACGGGCAAAGGCAATTTGAACTAAAAAAAAGTGTTGCTGTGCATGAATCTGCTGCTGAATCTGAAGAAAGTTGTCTAAGTTTTATGACTCTGGCTTCTTTTCAGTGTTTTCTCGATTCTCCAAAGTTGAAAAAGAAAAACCAATGTTTTTGCAGTTCTTACTAACATTAAAAAAAAACAATCACACTGACCTCTCCTCATTTATGGCCAGAACGACTTGAGAGTCGCCCAGTCTCATTTCCATTCCATTATTTCAAGGCACACTGAAATTTACAGAAGATTGAGCAGAATAAACTCTGCTTTCTTTCAATTCTTTGTCTTTTGTTTTTGGTTGCACGTTGCAATTCTTCCCTGGATTCAGCACCATTTAACGAATTTTCAAAATTTCTGAAGTACCCGGAAATGTTGAAAAAACCCTCAAATCAACACTTGATCAGTCAAATTTGTTAAATTTACTCTGGTGTTTCGCTCGCTGCTCACACTTATTCACTTGGGTTTTTTGCCTGACGGCAAAATGGGGGTGCGAAGCACTCTCTGCTTGGCATCAAATCAGGGGGCCACATGGATTACATGGCCCCATTACCTACGACGGAGCTAAGTGTCCAGGGTTGATTTTCAGGTTTGAGGGTCGGGTTTTTAGGCTCAAAGGTACTCTGTTTGAACCGACAAACAGACGTCGAAGCCAGTCCATTGCTCCTTTCGTGTTTTCGCGTGCCCTAAACCCTTCCTGGACCATGAAAGTTTCTGCGTTCTGGTCTAGGGTTGAGGCCTGAGGGTCTAGGGTTCTGGGTTTAGAGGCTACAGGGTCCCGGGTTTCGGTCTAGGGCGCAGGGTGTAGGCCATTGCTCCTTTTCGTGTTATCAGCTTTTGCGGCGAAGACGGAGGAGATGCTGCCCTGCGTGCGACGGTTTTTCCGTGTTCTGAGTGTCTTGAAGCGCTCTAAACCTCAATCACTGAGTGACTTAATTGCAGTATTTTGATGTTTTTTTTGTTTTCGACTTCGTGTACAGGCTTTTCCAATATCATTTGGGTCTTGTGAGTTTTTTGAAGCGCTCCGAAACCCTAATCACTCAGTGACTCGATTTCCGTACTTTGATGTTGATGTTTTTTTGGTTCGACTTGTTTGTGTATAAGCTTTCCAATATTATTCTTGCCATCTTGGTGTTTTGAGCATTTTGAAGCGCCTCTTTTCCCAATCACTCAATGATCTGTAATGATCTGATTTGCGTATTTTGATGTTGATGCTGCTCTGTCCCGACTTGTTCGTGCGTGACCTTTTCCAATATTATGCTTGCGATTCTGGTGTTTTTGAGCGTTTTGAAGCGCCTCTAAACAGAGTAACCTGATTCTAGTATTTCGATTTTGATGCTTGGGCTGGAAGGACATGTAGGGCTTAGCAAAACTTGCTTAGTGCCTGCAGGGCTCGGCGACTACGTCCGTCTGCTATAGGTGCAGGGGCCCCCTCTATCGCGTCACCACGGGATCTTGCGTGGGGAGCTGGCTCTTCGGCACAAGGCCCTGGCCTGGGAGTGTCTGCACGGTTTCAGGGCTGTCGCACGGTTGATGCAAGGTTTCGGAGCCTTCAGGGCAGCTTCGGCAGGCTAATGGAAACTTGGGGGGTTTCGGGGGTCTTGGCGTTTCAGGGCCTCGCTCCGTGGATACCTCTTCTGGAAGGTATACCATCATCATCATCATACCATCATCATCATCATCATCATCATCATCATATCAGATCATAGCATATCATATATCATCATATCGTGTCACTGTATCATCATCATCATCATCATCATCATCATCATCATCATCATCATCATCATCATCATCAATCATCGTCGTCATCATCATCCTGCCAGGTCCTGAGTCCTGAGCCCTGGCATCTTGGCAGTCCGGCTTCCCGGCGGTCCTGGTGCTGGCACGCGGTCCTGGCCTGGCATTGCCGCCGCATTGCCTGGCATTGGCATCAATCATAATCGCATCATCGCATCGCATCATGAATCATTATGCATTGTGAAGTATGAATCATCAATCATCAGTCATCAATCATTCATTCAGTCATGACTCATGACATGAGATCATGATGAGCCACGAGTCATGAGTCGTGAGTCATGAGATCATCATGAATCAGGAACCATGAATCAGTCACAGTCACAGCCACAGGCACGGCAGTCACGTGAGTCATTGCGGCCGCCGCAACCCATCGGCCACAAACACGGGTCATGAACAATGAAAAACTGCCTTGGTTTCCTTTCAGCTTTGTTCGCGTCGAATCCAGCCAAGACTTCAAACTCAGCCCATCTTTCTTTTCTGCTGTTTGGCTTGACGTGCATTTTTTCCTGTTTGCAGAAAAGGCTGAAACAAAACCACCAGCAATGAAACAGGACTTCAAAGAACTTGGTCTGTGTTTTTCAGCTGTCCTGGCTTGACACATGCAGGCCACACCATACTTGAGATGCAAATTGGAGATGCTCTTTTGCTACGTTTTTTAAAGCAAATTGTTTTAAAATTTCAAACATGAAAAAACGTTTAAAACACAGAAAAAAACTGGTTTCGAAGCATTTCAAAGTCTGCAATATGAATAATAATTTTGGAATGCCTTGTTTAGAAACAGAATCGCTCTGAACAAACTTGCCTGAAAAACAAAATCAAAAAAAAAACGTTAATTGATTTTTGTTCAATTTGTCCTTGTTTGAGAAACATTGTCAACGAAATGAACAAGATGATCCATACTAACTTTTTGAAACTGAGCCAACCGGCTTGCTTTGGATCAAAATTTAACATATTGAAAATCTTAAAAAACATTAGAAAAAACGCGGCGTTCAAAAAAAACAGAATGTATTTTGTGGAAGTCATCATGAGTCATTTTTTTTCCTCCACTGCTTCTTCGACGCAACAGCGCCCCAGTAAGCTAGAGCAAAGAATAAAGAGGGATGAAACGGCGCACCTACCATTAAACCAACATTAAACGAAAGTGCAAAGACATGGGAGTCATGAGTTATGAGTCATGAGTCATGTCATAGTCATGAGTCATAAGTCATTGAGTCATGACTTGTGTCCACGGCCCGCCACCACCACCCACGCGTCGCCGTCGCGGTCTGCAATTGCGGTGTCGCAGCCCATCTACCGGTTTCCCCTGTTTCGTGTCAAAGCCAAGACTTTAAACCTAGCCCATTTTTTTTCTGCTGCTTGACTTGACGTGCATTTTTCCTGTTTGCACCTGCAAAGGCTGAACAAAGCGTTGACACATGCAAGGCAACACCAAACTTGAGCAAATTGGAGATGCCCTGTCAAAGTAAATTTGTTTTTTTAATTTCAAACATGAAAAATTTCAAATATTAAAGCAGATTGTTTTTAAAATTGTTTTCAAATGAAAAACATTTAAAACAGGAAACACTGGTTTTTTTGGAATTCCTACATGCTATCTTGCCAGGCAAAATGGGAGCAAACAAAAAAAAAGTTTTTAACGAAAGGAAAACAAACACTTTTTCATGGTTTTCAAAAACAAAAATCCAAATTTCTGAAAATAGCAGCTTTCAGAAATTCCGCTGGGTAATTCCAGCTAAAACCACTGCAGAGCTGAAAACCCCAGCGACGCCTGTAAACAATGAAAATTAACTCCAAAAACCTTGAAAAGTGCTGAAACTTGCATTTTGGAAATTTGAAAAAATTGCCATGGAGAGTGCTTCGCACCACATTCTGGGAATACACTTTGCAATTTTCGATTTGTTTGGCTTGGACGTTCGCCGCAAACTTCATGAATCAACACCACGGTTGAAGTCGTCTCGTCCTGTAGTTGATTTCTGTTCCATGGCACTGTCAGAGGCTTTTAAAAACACTTGCTTCAGTGTTGAACTTTTCCAAGCTGCAGTTTCCACCGATGTTGACTCTGCACCCCTCTTCTGCCTTTAGGCCTTGCACCAAAACCTGGAGAATCTGAAACCCAAGATGAGAAGCAGCAAAATTAATCGAAAAGGTAGAGACAGTGACCTCCACAGTAGGGCGTTGCAGTGCAGTCCAGGAGTGGAAGAGAAGTGGAGAGTGGCGAGAGCGCTGATCGCACAAAAGAAGACACTGCTGCCGCACTTTCTTGGGGTGTCAAATACAGCAGGTTGGCTGGTAGGTGCACAAGCTGCAATACAGGCCTCCCGCTTGCATCCGGAGAATGCGACCAAGCCATGCAACTTGATTGGCCAGTCTGAACTTTAAAGGTTCTGAAAAGCAGCTCAATTCTGGGCACCAAAAACAGGTCCTAGATTATGGATTTTCTGTGTGAACATACAAGGTCACCTCAAATTGGAACCAAGTTTTAGAAGCCATTTTTGGGCCCAGTTGTGGCGTTGTTTTTACACACGGGAAGCCAGATCTGGCTTTCACAGCTCTCGTTGCGAAACAAATAAGCCTCTTAGTCGATCCAGTCTGAGTCTTGGTGCATGATGCCCAAGCCAAACCACTCAAAAATTGCAAATATAACCAGAATGTGAATAAGTGCAAGCGCAGCAAGCGAAACACCAGAGTAAATTCAAACAAATTTTGACTGATCAAGTGTTATGTGTGTAGTATAGGGAAGTCTTATGAACCAATCAACTTTTTTGCCAAAAAAAAAACGCTCCAAAATAGCTTCTTTGAGCGAGAGAGTGTGAGGAGAAGAGGTGTTCCTGCTGAAAAAACGCTCAACTTGGCTCCAAAACAGCACCTTCACCCTCAATTGTGATTCAAGATGATTTAATAATGATTCAAGATGACTTAAACATGACTCAAAATGATTCAATAATGACACAACAATGCTGGACCACGTTGTGACCGTGTTGTGACCGCGTTGTGACCGCGTTGTGACCGCGTTGTGACCGCGTTGTGCCGCATTGTGCGTTGTGACCGCGTTGTGTTGTGTTGTGTCCGCGTTGTGCAGCCGTTGTGTTGTGACCGCGTGTGCGTGTGTTTTGACGGCGCTGTGTTGTGACCGTGACCGCGTTGTGTGTGTCCGGGTTGTGTCCGCGTTGTGCAGCCGTTGTGTTGTGACCGCGTGTGCGTGCGTTTTGACGGCGCTGTGTTGTGACCGCGTTGTGTGCGCGTTGTGACCGCGTTGTGTTGTGACCGCGTTGTGACCGTACTGACCGCGTTGTGACCGCGTTGTGACCGCGTTGTGACCGCGTCGTGTTGTGTCCGCGTTGTGTCCGCGTTGTGCAGCTGTTGTGTTGTGACCGCGTGTGCGTGCGTTTTGACGGCGCTGTGTTGTGACCGCGTGACCGCGTTGTGTTGTGTCCGCGTTTGTGTCCGCGTTGTGCAGCCGTTGTGTTGTGACCGCGTTGTTTCCGCGTTGTGACCGCGTTGTGCTGTGACCGCGTTGTGACCGTACGTTGGGCCGTTGTGTTGTGACCGCGTGTGCGTGCGTTTTGACGGCGTTGTGTTGTGACCGCGTTGTGTCCGCATTGTGCGCGTTGTGACCGCGTTGTGTCCGCATTGTGAGTTGTGACCGCGTTGTGTTGTGACCGCGGTGTTTCCGCGTTGTGTTGTGACCGTTGTGACCGTAGTGACCGCGTTGTGACCGTGTTGTGACAGCGTTGCAGACTTTCGAATAGACTTCAAAAAGACTGCAGTCTTTACCGTAAAGACTGTAGTCTCCACCGTCAAAGATTCCACAAAGACTGAGTCTCTTACCGAGTCTCTGCAGCAGTGCTGCTTAAGCATTATACTGCAGTTTGCAGCGCTTTTGCGGTTCGCCACTGTTCTTCGCGACGCTGCAACAATGCTGATCAGGCGGGATGGTGGCAGAACAGACAGGGAGGGCAGTGGGGCGGAGCAGCAGTGACCGAGCAGCAGTGGCAGGGCAGCAGTTGGGCAGAGTGGCAAGGCAGCAGTGGCAGGGCTAGCAGGGCAGCAGTGGCAGGGCAGCAGGGCGGAGTGGAAGGGCGGGCAGGGTGGCAGGCAGCTGTGGCTGTGGCGCGGCAGCCGGCAGCAGTGTGGCAGAGCACAGGGCAGGGCAGTAGCTTGCTAGCTCGCCGAGGCTTCGTGCTCGAGCAGGTGTGGGTCCAGGTAGCGCTGGAGGCCGTTGGCCCCGAAGGGCGCGTCGTCCCCCAACAGTAGCTCGCCAACACCACGGCGCCCGGGGCGGCAGCACGGCGGCGCAAACAAGCCCGCTACCGCGAACTGACCGCGGAGGGGGCCCAGCGCTTGTGCGTCCTCGCGACTGAAGGCGGTGGAGCACGGATTGCGAGTCTCCTGCGAAGGTTCGTCCGCTTGCGTGCCGCGCGTGCGCCGCCCGCAGTCCGCGCGGCCGCTGCGCAAGGCTGGGCCAGCCGGTGTGGGGCGTCCTCGCAGTGGCCGTGCAGCGCGCCGTCTGCAGCGCTGTCCTGGGAAGGTGGACGATGCCTGCCCTGCCGACAGCTGAGGCCCCCGTCCTGCTGGCGGACATACTGGCGCAGGCCCCAGAAGAGTCGCCCAGTGGGTGGGGGCTGCGGTGAGCCAGCCTTTCACCCCTGCCCCTACGACGGATGGCATCGACCTTCGTGCGGAAAAAGGTGCGAAGAAAAAAAAAGCCAGCCTCCCACAGTCTTGTCGCCCGTGGCGTCCGATCGGCATGTAAAATGTTTGATGTCCCCCAACCGATCCTTGAAAATCCGTGCGCTGTGCCTGGGCTGTTAGTTCCTTTTCTGGGTTGCTGGTTTTATCTTTTTTTTTTTTTTTTTTTTTCAACGGCTCTTTTCCCGCAAGCGAATCTCTATGTACAAGGCCAAACCTCCCCTCGTTCCCACTGCTGCCTCACGGGCGGGCCGGCAGGCGGCTGGCAATCACCGGGAAGGTGTGGCGGGCCTCCGCCAACGTGCCATCGCACTCGTCCGCCATATCAAAGGGGAGCTCCAGCAACGACCAGGCCAGGGCCCGCTGGACGGCCATAGCCAACATTCCCACCCAGCGGTGGCATGCCGCTTGGCGCGCAGACTGCCGGAGCTGCGCCGGAGCTGCGCGGGCTTTCGAAGCCGCCAAGCGGCGGAGGAATCCAACCTCTACGACGAGTATGCCCTGATTGGCTTCTTTTTTTTTGGCTTCCCTTGAGCTATGGCGGCGTGATCGAGGGGGTATGTTGAGTCCCTGGACATCAGCTGATGGACAGGGCGGCAACATGTTGGTTGATGAGCGGATGCTTAGACGTGGCCCGCTACGAGCGTCGCCTTTTCTGTTTTTTTTTTTTTTTTTTTTTTCCGCCCCTTTTCTCCGCCATTTTTTTCTTTCCGCACCTTTTCTCCGCCAGCCGGAAAGTCATAGCGTCGGGGTCACCGGGGCGGGGGGGTCAGCGGGCAGGGAGGCGGCTTGCGGCGACAATCCGTTCCCAGCGGCCGTCAGCGAGGAGCTCATGCAGCTCGGGCTCGCTGTCGTCGCCGTTGGCCTCGCCCGCAAGGGGCAGCTCAAGGAGTGAGCTGGCGAAGGAGCGCTGCGCCGCGACAGCGAGCAGCGCAGTCCAGCGGGAGATCCATGCTGCCCGGGCCGCAGGTCGCAAGTGCGCCGGGACAGTCGCAGCTCGATGGCGCGCAAGCAGGCGGAGGAAGGTGGCTGCTTCAACGCCGAAGCGCCCCCCGACCTCAAGCCCGATCACGACAAGGCGGCAGCGCCGTGCCCGCTGCAGTTCCGGATACGTACCGTGCCTCTTGCGCCTCGCTGCTGCGGCGACGCAGTGCCCAGGCTCGACGTCAGCCCGTGGGTGGGGTTCCCCTGCACGCGTCAGCGGCGACACGAGGGTGGCATCGAGGGCGAGTTGCGCACCGTGCCACAGGGGGAGCCCGTTGGCGACCACTTCAATCCGCCGGTCATCGGCGACGGGCACGTCTTTCTGTTGTTTCGTCCCTCGTTGCGGGTAAACAGTGATGCGATGCCACACTTGGGTCGCCCTTGACACGAACCGGTCATCCGCAACCATGTGCAGCGGTAGCCGATGGAGCAGCGCTGCGGGTGGCCGAACGCCGAAAGCGCACTACTTACCCAGAGCTTTCACACGGGGAAGCGCAGCTGGTTCCAGGTCCTGTTGGTGCAGGCCAGCTGCAAGAGATCGCGGACCATGTGAAAGCCTGCGTGGTCGCAGACGCCGGCGTCGCACATACGTCCGGCTTCGTAACAGGTCTCCTCACCCTCGCTATCGGCCGGTGTGGTCCAGGGAGACAGCCAGGTGGCGAGCGTCGCGGGGCCGCCTGGCAGGACGTCCTCCAGGGATTTCGCTGCCCGACGTGCGCGCTTGCGCTTCGGAGCAGCCTGGCTTTGCCGCGCTTGGTTGGGGGCGCCATGGTTGCGAATTGTGATTCCAGGTCTTGTTTGGTAGTATAAGGCGCATCCTCACCCGGTCTGTTTGCCGGGCTCGGCCAGCAGGCTGAGGTTCGCGCCTGGTATGGAAGCCCGCCCTTCCGACACACCCCGGCATGCCCGGCGTATCCGGCATATCCGGCATATTCGGCATGCGTAAGAAAAACCATGTTTTTGGCACGTTTTGGGGTCAAAAAGAGGTTGTTGGAAGTAGTGTCAAAAACACACGACTTTGAAACACGTGAGCTTCGCTTTTATTTTCCGTAGGGCAGTGACCTCAAGTAGGTGACTTCTCTCTGTGAACGCCGACACAGCCGGCGACTCCTTCCAATTGAGGAAGCTCTGCTGGGAGCCTGACAAGTGGTGGTCACAGCATCCTTGACTCGAACAGATTTGAGCAGAGCCTGTGCAATGTGCTCGTTCAACACGGGCTCCGGGTCAGAGGCAACATTTACCACAATGGGAGTTTGGAGATACTCGCAGACTCGACAACTTTGCACGATGCGCACATGTTCGTTCTTCAAGTCCATCGGCAAGGTCTCAAACATATGGAAGGGGTGCGCGAGAAGTGGAACGTGTACAAAGGTGCTTTGGACAACGCCGGGCTGAGAGTATGTAGCAGGGCTGAGAGCTGGACAAATGGTTCAATGGCACCAAAGGGAACCCACCAACCGCCTGAAACCTTAAGCAAGGAATCCTTTGGCGTGATTGAGCAAGAAACCTCTGGCATGTTTGGCATTGTATGGTTGGCCGGTTGGCCCAAAAGAACTGAAGCTTCCAGAGCCGGTGTACGGCATTGCTGCGTGCCAAAAAGTACGGGATGCCGCTTTTGACATGTGCACGGTGCTTGCTGCTGCAACTTCGGACTGGCCTTTTGATTCAGAATACAGTTCTTTGCTGTGAGCATTCTCAAGCGTATCCCAGTCACAAAGAGCAGGACGAGCAATTGTGGCTAGCGCCTAGGATAGGAGTCTAGACAGCCAATAGACGAACGAATCGCGAGATGGTTTGAGGTGTGGAGCTCTGGAACCAAGTATGGGCCAAGTACCATCTGCGTGTCGTCATCGTCATCAGAACCGGCAGATGCTGGACATCCAGCGTCAGGATCGAGCAGGCAAGCGACATCGACTGCAAGAGCTTCGAGAACAGGAGTTCCCCTCTGACAATGATGACGATGGCATTTGGCGCGCGTGGGGCGGTGAAGGTGAGTTGTCGCTGGCAGATGGTCGACCGTTCAGCAGCGGCACTGAGGGCGATCACAGTGGCAAAGAGTTTGAAGAAGCTCTGCGTGAAGTGTTGGGCTTAGCTGAAAATCATCTTAGCCTAACCCGAGACGGCGGCCTTGATGCGGAGGTTGCATCAAGACTGAAGAAGGCTCATCGCCGTGTTGCACGAGACCTCGCAGAGGTGGAGTGCGCTCACATCATCGGCTGGAATGCTCATTTCAACAAAGCGCAACTGGATGGTGTTGGAAACCTGTCAAAGGACATGTTGCAGATGGGCGAATGGGTTCTGGAGCCCGAAAAGACGAGCGGCCTATGCGTTGCAGAATTTTGCATCAACTCAAAAGCATTCTCTGCGAAGCTATACCAACTTGGGAGAGTTGCCGAGATGATTCAGGCAGGAGCGCAGTGGCTCGAGGCACGCCCCTGCTCGGATGACATCAACAGTACTGACCGCATCACCTACCTCATCGTTGTCGACAAATCTCGTCCTCGGTTTTTTCCTGAAAGGATTCTCCGCAGATATACTGCGCTCAACCAAGCCTTTGAAAATGGCAGGTTCGGCGTACTGTACGTCAGCGTGACAACACTGGCGCGTGCGTTGAAACGAGGCCATTTGTTTGGGATGGTGAGTCTTTGTTTCTCTTGCCTTCATCATCCATCAGCGCAATTTCCACGATTGGCCGGCTTCGTGTGACAGGTAGATACATGCTTTCCTGATTCTACTTCTTTAGTGCACTGGCTTCTGTGGATTCTGATTGTGAGAATGAGATTGCACATCACCTGCGAGGCAGTGCCGCCCCAGCGCAGCCGACAGTCGTTTGGGCCTGTCAACTTCGCAAGGACGACGACTTCGATGGAGCCTTCATGTTCATGTGCAAGTGCTTCAGTCGAAGGGGTTGGGTTTCCATGATGGTCTCCTGTAACTGCCCAGTCCCAACACGGCATCTAAGATTTGCAGGGTTTGTTGCACTTCTTGTGTCCAGCATCACTCGAGTCGCAAGGGACGGTCAAGGAAAAGCTGAGGCCCAAGGAGGATTCCGATGCAGACAAATCATGTCCATGTTGAAAGCAGTGCATTCTCGAAAGCAGCACTGCGGAGTTTATTTTTTTCGGAACGTTCCTTGGCTCCACTCACTCGATTGCCTCAGTGCGTTCTTTGCGTTTCTGAGTGGTTCTCCACGCTTTTGGTGGGTGACGTCAAGTGGATGACCTGAAGAAAGCCCTGTGCTTAGAGCTTGCACGCGGATTCAGCTCGTGCTGTCTTCGGTTGCAAAAGAAGGCGATGACTAAGATTGAAGTTTTGAGTGTCCCAAAGTTCATGTTCCGCCTGCCAATTTGTACATGTTGTACATGTCCTGCGGTGCCCTGGCTCCCTGACCTTGCAGGACGACAATGGTGGCTTCCAGCTCGTGGGCAATGCTATTCCAATCGACCCGGTGCCGCAAAACATTGCACTCCAGACATGTATTTGTTGAACGTATTTTGATCGCGCTCCGTCTTTGTGTGAACTCGAAGTTTGATCAGATGCTGTGCGTCTTTGCTTGAATGCTGTCAGGCATACCTGAAGGAAGTGCTGACCTCAAGCCGAACTTCGCTCATCCTGTCCGAACTGATTGCACTAGGACGATGACAAAGATTGAGGTTTTGAGTGCGCATGTCTTGTAGGCAACAAGTCCTGTAGCGGAACTGAGCTTTCATTTTCCAGCGAGCCCTTGCTGAGCACTGCTTGAGGCTATCAAGAAGAAGAAGCCAAATCGAGTGACGTGCGATGCAGATGAAATTGTTATTCACAGCCTGAAGGAGAGCTTTTCATGTCAATCCCACTCTCCTCCCTGTGCCGCGTCTCAGCGTGACTTCGCAGGACAAGGACTGGGTGAAGGAAGACACGATGTCAGCAAGACTGCGAGACACAACTGAGCCCAGCGCTTGGTTTCGACGCCTTTTCAGCTTAGGGGGGTTTTGCCGCCGCCCCGCTCGCAGGGCAAATTGCTATGGGTTCACGCTGCCACCAGCGGACGACGCTTGAGTTGCGCGCGTGTGCCTCAGCGCCGGAGTTTGAGCGCTGCGAACTTGCACCCGTCCTTGTTGTGTGAGCTTCTCGGCTCTGAGGTAGCAGCAGCATCACTGACGTTTTTTTGCGCTGCAGCTTTGCTTGACTTCCAGGATTGGCAGACAGCAGTTCAACGCTCACATTCCTTGAGCAGGCTACGGCGTTCAAGTTTTCAAGTCAAGCGGGGCGTGCAACGGGTACAGGACCAGCGACACAGAGGCCAGTGCTGGTCAAAAGCAGTTTCACAGAGGCGCTCTTGGTCGTGCTTAAGTGCACAGACGCGATCAATCCATTTGAAGAAATCTGGGGGAAGAGCGCTTGCGTTGCATTGCTCAGCCAGTACTCACCTGCCAGCATTATGTGGAACGCTTCAAGCATGACAGTAATTTTGTGCAAGTGTTGTCCAGCCCTGCCATTCTTCAACTTTGAGTCTTACTTGTTAACGTGATTTTTCTCCCTGATTCGTGAATGAAATTGGAGAATCCGTGCTCGCAGCTGTGCGGGCTCTGGGTTTGACTCGTCAACCTTGCGACGTGCATGATGCAAATCGTCCATGTTTGCAAGTGACGTGCTTCGAACGTGCAGCAAATAGTGAACGATCTCTACTTCGAGGCCACACCAGTTCTATGTTAGCCTGCTTGTCCAGCTGGCTGCTTAAACAATCTGCATACTTTGTTGTCTTGAGCCTTTCGCACGCGCAAGGAAACATAAGCCGCTGCTGAAAGATAAGCGGGTGCAGCGTCAGCGATGAAGGGCGCACTGCTTTGCACTGCAGTCTGACACCACTCATCGCTATGGCCCTTGCCACTGATCAGTGTCTCACACAGACAGCTACGGCGACTAGAGGCAAGCGACCGGGAACAAAACAGGAAGGATTCGCCACTCAACGGCATTGAGGCTAACCAGCAGTTAGCCGCAACAAAACTAGCAAACAAAACTGAAACATCAAATCTGAGAATACAGGTTTTGAATAGGATTAGAAACACAAGATAGAACTTTTTACACTGTGACACGCATCCGCCCGATGGATCCAATCTTTTCCCACCCGTAGTGACCCGTAGTGACCCGTCGTGACCCGTAGTGAGCGGGGGTGGGCGGTCCTCTCGATCAAGCCATGACGCGCCTCACATCTTCCGTCGTAACGCGCGGATCTTGCAATCGAGCTTGTTTGACACGTAGTGACCGTTACAGCAGCATCGCGACGAACAGAGTCGAATCGTAAAAGCACTGCAAACCACACGGCGTGAAGAACACAACAACACGTTGCTGACACTAGGTTTTCCAATTCCTCGTCGAGCTGGTCCCTCACCCTGAGAACGATGCACTCAGCGACGCAGGCGATCGGCAGCCCTGATGCAAAACCGGGCGAGCCCCGGAATCAAACCGAGTGAGCCCCGGAATCAAACCGAGCGAACCCCGGAATCAAGCCGAGCGAACCGCGGAATCATAGTGGCGATTCAGTGGCGACTCAGTGGCGACCCTGTGGCGACCCTGTGGCGACCCAATTGCAACCTATTGACAACCCTGCCTTGCCACTGCTGCCCGTCCACTGCTGCCACTGCTGCTCTGCCACTCCTGTCCTTAACTGCCCTGCCACTGCTGCCATGCCCTGCCCACTCTGCACAGCTGCCCTGCCACTCCACTGCTGCCCTGCCAGCCCTGCCCTGCCACAGCCACTGCTGCTTGGCCACTGCTGCTGCTCTGCACTCCCGCCTGGCCACTCCCACTGCCCTGTCTGTTCTGCCACCATCCCGCCTGATCAGCATTGTTGCAGCGTCGCGAAGAACAGTGGCGAACCGCAAAAGCGCTGCAAACTGCAGTATAATGCTTAAGCAGCACTGCTGCAGAGACTCGGTAAGAGACTCAGTCTTTGTGGAATCTTTGACGGTGGAGACTACAGTCTTTACGGTAAAGACTGCAGTCTTTTTGAAGTCTATTCGAAGTCTGCAACGCTGTCACAACACGGTCACAACGCGGTCACTACGGTCACAACGCGGTCACAACACAACGCGGAAACACCGCGGTCACAACACAACGCGGTCACAACTCACAATGCGGACACAACGCGGTCACAACGCGCACAATGCGGACACAACGCGGTCACAACACAACGCCGTCAAAACGCACGCACACGCGGTCACAACACAACGGCCCAACGTACGGTCACAACGCGGTCACAGCACAACGCGGTCACAACGCGGAAACAACGCGGTCACAACACAACGGCTGCACAACGCGGACACAAACGCGGACACAACACAACGCGGTCACGCGGTCACAACACAGCGCCGTCAAAACACACGCACACGCGGTCACAACACAACGGCTGCACAACGCGGACACAACGCGGACACAACACGACGCGGTCACAACGCGGTCACAACGCGGTCACAACGCGGTCAGTACGGTCACAACGCGGTCACAACACAACGCGGTCACAACGCGCACACAACGCGGTCACAACACAGCGCCGTCAAAACGCACGCACACGCGGTCACAACACAACGGCTGCACAACGCGGACACAACCCGGACACAACACAACGCGGTCACGGTCACAACACAGCGCCGTCAAAACACACGCACACGCGGTCACAACACAACGGCTGCACAACGCGGACACAACACAACACAACGCGGTCACAACGCACAATGCGGCACAACGCGGTCACAACGCGGTCACAACGCGGTCACAACACGGTCACAACGCGGTCCAGCATTGTTGTGTCATTATTGAATCATTTTGAGTCATGTTTAAGTCATCTTGAATCATTATTAAATCATCTTGAATCACAATTGAGTCATTATTGAGTCATTAATGAACTGTTTTTGACAAGTAGGGGCTGTTTTGCAGCGAAGTTGAGCGTTTTTTTTTCCGCTTTAAAACAGCCATAAGCCTGCTCAGGTTGAAGGTGCTGTTTTGGAGCCAAGTTGAGCGTTTTTTCAGCAGGAACACCTCTTCTCCTCACACCCTCTCGCTCAAAGAAGCTATTTTGGAGCTTTTTTTGGCAAAAAAGTTAATTGGTTCATAAGACTTCCCTATACTACACACTTGATTTGAGGTTTTTTCAACATTTTCGGGTACTCAGAAATTTTGAAAATTCGTTGAATGGTGCTGAATCCAGGGAAGAATTGCAACGTGCAACCAACAAAAGACAAAGAATTGAAAGCACCCAGCCTGAAAGAAAGCAGAGTTTCTTCTGCTCAATCTTCTGTAAATTTCAGTGTGCCTTGAACAATGGAATGGAAATAAGGCTTGGGCGACTCTCAAGTCGTTCTGGCCATAAATGAGAAGAGGTCAGTGTGATTGTTTTTTTTTGAGGTTAGCAAGAACTGCAAAAACATTGGTTTTTCTTTTTCAACTTTGGAGAATCGAGAAAACACTGGAAAGAAGCTAGAGTCATAAAACTTAGACAACTTTCTTCAGATTCAGCAGCAGATTCATGCACAGCAACCCTTTTTTTGGTTCAAATTGCCGTTGCCCGTCTGAACAGAATTTTTCTCTTGCTTTTTTTGCTTTTTGTTTTCTTTGTTTTTGGTCGGAATGATCTTTCGGTTAAGTTGCAAGCTTCAGAAAAAGAAAGTTTCAAGAAACCGTAAACCAAAACACAAACAGATCGTTCAGTAGCTGTTGATTGACAGAAAACAGTGAAAAAAATTGCAATCGGAACTTAAGAGATCACAAGAATGTGCATTTTTTGGTGGATGTGTTTGTGTGTAAGCATTTGTGGTTGCAAAGTGGGTTGGTTTGCGGGTGCATGTCTTTGGCTTCAGTGTGCAAAGAAAGTTTCAGTGTGTGGGTAAAGGGTGGTTGCGCATGGAGTCTTAGAAGTAACACCAAATAAAAAAACAATAACCTTGCAAGTGTTTGTTTTTTCATTCTAAATGGGTATGTTGTGGTTTCGGCGTTTGGCAGTGTGTCATGGAGTGTGGTGTGTGTCATTATGTGGGTGCAAAGTGGCTTTGGTGGGTGGTGTGCGTTTGCGTGTATGTCGGCTGGGTTCTGCTAGCTGTTCAAGTGTAAAAGTGTGTGGGTGGTAAAAGGTGTTTGGAGACACAAAAAGAGGGCAAGAAATCAACTCCAAAAGGTAGAGAAGCCGAAGTGACCTCCACAGTGCGAGAAATATCGCACGCGAACAATGCAAGAGTGCTTTTCTTGAATGCCAGCTAAAGACAAGTTTAGCCAAGAACACGCGTATCGACGGCGTTTTTTTTGTTTTCTTGAGTGTTAATGCAAGCAGTATCGAATAGAAAAAATCTTGTTTGTCTGTGAGTTGATTTCAATTAGTATTAAACTCAAATGGGTTCCAAAAGCAGCTCAATTCTGGGCAACGAAAACGGGCCCTAGATTTTGGATTTCCTGTGTGAACATACAAGGCCACCCAGGTTGGAGCCTCAAATTGGAACCCAAGTTTAGGAGCCATTTTTGGGCCCAGTTGCGGCGTTGTTTTCACACACGGGAAGCCAGATCTGGCTTTCACAGCTCCTCGTTGCGAGTAAAACAAATAAGCCTCTCAGTCGGTCCCAGTCTAAGTCTTGTGTCAGTCTTCCCCCAAAATTAGAACAGCAGGCAGCAAGGCGGCAAAGTGTGAACTTGTTTGGCACCGGAACTTTCTCTAACTGTGGAGGTCACTGGAGCTTCCCTACCTTTTCGATCAATTTTGCTGCCCCTCATCTTGGGTTTCAGATTCTCCAGGTTTTGGTGCAAGGCCTGAAGGCAGAAGAGGAGGGTGCAGAGTCAACGTCGGTGGAAACTGCAGCTTGGAAAAGTTCAATGCTTTGAAACAAGTGTTTTTAAAAGCCTCTGACAGTGCCGTTTGGACAGAAATCAACTGCAGGACGAGACGAGTTCAACCGTGGTGTTGATTCGTTAAGGGTTGCGCGCGACGCCCAAGCCAAACCACTCGAAAATTGCAAAGTGTATTACCAGAATGTGAATAAGTGCGAGCGCAGCGAGCGAAACACCAGCGTAAATTCAACAAATTTGACTGATCAAGTGTTGATTTTGAGGGTTTTTTCAACATTTTCGGATACTTCAGAAATTTTGAAAATTCGTTGAATGGTGCTGAATCCAGGGAAGAATTGCAACGTGCAACCAAAAACAAAAGACAAAGAATTGAGAGCACCCAGCCTGAAAGAAAGCAGAGTTTCTTCTGCTCAATCTGATCTTCTGTAAATTTCAGTGTGCCTTGAATAATGGAATGGAAATGAGGCTGGGCGACTCTCAAGTCGTTCTGGCCATAAATGAGGAGAGGTCAGTGTGATTGTTTTTTTTAATGTTAGCAAGAACTGCAAAAACATTGGTTTTTCTTTTTCAACTTTGGAGAATCGAGAAAACACTGGAAAGAAGCCAGAGTCATAAAACTTAGACAACTTTCTTCAGATTCAGCAGCAGATTCATGCACAGCAACCCTTTTTTTTGGTTCAAATTGCCTTTGCCCGTCTGAACAGAATTTTTCTCTTGCTTTTTGCTTTTTGTTTTCTTTGTTTTTGGTCGGAATGATCTCTCGGTTAAGTTGCAAGCTTCAGAAAAAGAAAGTTTCAAGAAACCGCCCTGAACCAAAACACAAACAGATCGTTCAGCATTAGCCAGTAAGCTGTTGATTGACAGAAAACAGTGAAAAAAATTGCAATCGGAACTTAAGAGATCACAAGAATGTGCATTTTGTGGTTTCGGCTGTTTTTCTGTGTGTGCATGTACAAGAGTGTTGTGGATGTGTGTGTGTGAGCATTTGTGGTTGCAAAGTGGGTTGGTTTGCGGGTGCATGTCTTTGGCTTCAGTGTGCAAGGAAAGTTTCAGTGTGTAGGTAAAGGGTGGTAACGCATGGAGTCTTAGAAGTAACACCAAATAAAAAAACAATAACCTTGCAAGTGTCTGTTTTTTCATTCTGAATGGGTGTGTTGTGGTTTCGGCGTTTTGGCAGTGTGTCATGGAGTGTGGTGTGTGTCATTATGTGGGTGCAAAGTGGCTTTGGTGGGTGGTGTGCGTTTGCGTGTATGTCGGCTGGGTTCTGCTAGCTGTTCAAGTGTGAAAGTGTGTGGGTGGTAAAAGGTGTGTTTGGAGACACAAAAAGAGGGCAAGAAATCAACTCCAAAAGGTAGGGAAGCCGAAGTGACCTCCACAGTGCGAGAAAGATCGCACGCGAACAATGCAAGAGTGCTTTTCTTGAATGCCAGCTAAAGACAAGTTTAGCCAAGAACACGCGTATCGACGGCGTTTTTTTGTTTTCTTGAGTGTTGATGCAAGCAGTATCGAATAGAAAAAATCTTGTTTGTCTGTGAGTTGATTTCAATTAGTATTGAACTCAAATGGGTTCCAAAAGCAGCTCAATTCTGGGCACCGAAAACGGGCCCTAGATTTTGGATTTCCTGTGTGAACATACAAGGCCACCCAGGTTGGAGCCTCAAATTGGAACCCAAGTTTAGGAGCCATTTTTGGGCCCAGCTGCGGCGTTTTTTTCACACACACGGGAAGCCAGATCTGGCTTTCACAGCTCCTCGTTGCGAGTAAAACAAATAAGCCTCTCAGTCGGTTCCAGTCTAAGTCTTGTGTCAGTCTTCCCCCAAAATTAGAACAGCAGGCAGCAAGGCGGCAAAGTGTGAACTTGTTTGGCACCGGAACTTTCTCTAACTGTGCGAGAAAGATCGCACGCGAACAATGCAAGAGTGCTTTGTCTTGAATGCCAGCTAAAGACAAGTTTAGCAAAGCCAAGAACACGCGTATCGACGGCGTTTTTTGTTTTCTTGAGTGTTGATGCAAACAGTATCGAATAGAAAAAATCTTGTTTGTCTGTGAGTTGATTTCAATTATTATTGAACTTAAATGGGTTCCAAAAGCAGCTCAATTCTGGGCACCGAAAACGGGCCCTAGATTTTGGATTTCCTGTGTGAACATACAAGGCCACCCAGGTTGGAGCCTCAAATTGGAACCCAAGTTTAGAAGCATTTTTGGGCCCAGTTGCGGCGTTGTTTTCACACACGGGAAGCCAGATCTGGCTTTCACAGCTCCTCGTTGCAAGTAAAACAAATAAGCCTCTCAGTCGGTTCCAGTCTAAGTCTTGTGTCAGTCTTCCCCCAAAATTAGAACAGCAGGCAGCAAGGCGGCAAAGTGTGAACTTGTTTGGAACCGGAACTCTCTCTAACTGTGGAGGTCACTGGAGCTTCCCTACCTTTTCGATCAATTTTGCTGCCCCTCATCTTGGGTTTCAGATTCTCCAGGTTTTGGTGCAAGGCCTGAAGGCAGAAGAGGAGAAAAAAGGGTGCAGAGTCAACAAGAACACTTGAAAATGCAACATGTTTTTTTAAATGGCTCGGTGGAAACTGCAGCTTGGAAAAGTTCAATGCTTTGAAACAAGTGTTTTTTAAAGCCTCTGACAGTGCCGTTTGGACAGAAATCAACTGCAGGACGAGACGAGTTCAACCGTGGTGTTGATTCGTTAAGGTTGCGCGCGACGCCCAAGCCAAACCACTCGAAAATTGCAAAGTGTATTACCAGAATGTGAATAAGTGCGAGCGCAGCGAGCGAAACACCAGAGTAAATTCAACAAATTTGACTGATCAAGTGTTGATTTTGAGGGTTTTTTCAACATTTTCGGATACTTCAGAAATTTTGAAAATTCGTTGAATGGTGCTGAATCCAGGGAAGAATTGCAACGTGCAACCAAAAACAAAAGACAAAGAATTGAGAGCACCCAGCCTGAAAGAAAGCAGAGTTTCTTCTGCTCAATCTTCTGTAAATTTCAGTGTGCCTTGAATAATGGAATAGAAATGAGGCTGGGCGACTCTCAAGTCGTTCTGGCCATAAATGAGGAGAGGTCAGTGTGATTGTTTTTTTTTTTAATGTTAGCAAGAACTGCAAAAACATTGGTTTTTCTTTTTCAACTTTGGAGAATCGAGAAAACACTGGAAAGAAGCCAGAGTCATAAAACTTAGACAACTTTCTT
This sequence comes from Symbiodinium natans, assembly GCA_905221605.1. Taxonomy (NCBI): domain Eukaryota; class Dinophyceae; order Suessiales; family Symbiodiniaceae; genus Symbiodinium; species Symbiodinium natans. Next base: position 335,386 of record CAJNDS010002383.1, on the reverse strand, counting down.
CAGATTCAGCAGCAGATTCATGCACAGCAACACTTTTTGTTTTAGTTCAAATTGCCTTTGCCCGTCTGAACAGAATTTTTCTCTTGCTTTTTGCTTTTTGTTTTCTTTGTTTTTGGTCGGAATGATCTCTCGGTTAAGTTGCAAGCTTCAGAAAAAGAAAGTTTCAAGAAACCGTAAACCAAAACACAAACAGATCGTTCAGTAGCTGTTGATTGACAGAAAACAGTGAAAAAAATTGCAATCGGAACTTAAGAGATCACAAGAATGTGCATTTTTTGGTGGATGTGTTTGTGTGTAAGCATTTGTGGTTGCAAAGTGGGTTGGTTTGCGGGTGCATGTCTTTGGCTTCAGTGTGCAAAGAAAGTTTCAGTGTGTGGGTAAAGGGTGGTTGCGCATGGAGTCTTAGAAGTAACACCAAATAAGAAAACAATAACCTTGCAAGTGTCTGTTTTTTCATTCTAAATGGGTATGTTGTGGTTTCGGCGTTTGGCAGTGTGTCATGGAGTGTGGTGTGTGTCATTATGTGGGTGCAAAGTGGCTTTGGTGGGTGGTGTGCGTTTGCGTGTATGTCGGCTGGGTTCTGCTAGCTGTTCAAGTGTGAAAGTGTGTGGGTGGTAAAAGGTGTGTTTGGAGACACAAAAAGAGGGCAAGAAATCAACTCCAAAAGGTAGAGAAGCCGAAGTGACCTCCACAGTGCGAGAAATATCGCACGCGAACAATGCAAGAGTGCTTTTCTTGAATGCCAGCTAAAGACAAGTTTAGCCAAGAACACGCGTATCGACGGCGTTTTTTTGTTTTCTTGAGTGTTGATGCAAGCAGTATCGAATAGAAAAAATCTTGTTTGTCTGTGAGTTGATTTCAATTAGTATTGAACTCAAATGGGTTCCAAAAGCAGCTCAATTCTGGGCACCGAAAACGGGCCCTAGATTTTGGATTTCCTGTGTGAACATACAAGGCCACCCAGGTTGGAGCCTCAAATTGGAACCCAAGTTTAGGAGCCATTTTTGGGCCCAGTTGCGGCGTTGTTTTCACACACGGGAAGCCAGATCTGGCTTTCACAGCTCCTCGTTGCGAGTAAAACAAATAAGCCTCTCAGTCGGTCCCAGTCTAAGTCTTGTGTCAGTCTTCCCCCAAAATTAGAACAGCAGGCAGCAAGGCGGCAAAGTGTGAACTTGTTTGGAACCGGAACTTTCTCTAACTGTGGAGGTCACTGGAGCTTCCCTACCTTTTCGATCAATTTTGCTGCCCCTCATCTTGGGTTTCAGATTCTCCAGGTTTTGGTGCAAGGCCTGAAGGCAGAAGAGAGAAAAGAAGGGTGCAGAGTCAACGTCGGTGGAAACTGCAGCTGGGAAAAGTTCAATGCTTTGAAACAAGTGTTTTTAAAAGCCTCTGACAGTGCCGTTTGGACAGAAATCAACTGCAGGACGAGACGAGTTCAACCGTGGTGTTGATTCGTTAAGGTTGCGCGCGACGCCCAAGCCAAACCACTCGAAAATTGCAAAGTGTATTACCAGAATGTGAATAAGTGCGAGCGCAGCGAGCGAAACACCAGAGTAAATTCAACAAATTTGACTGATCAAGTGTTGATTTTGAGGGTTTTTTCAACATTTTCGGATACTTCAGAAATTTTGAAAATTCGTTGAATGGTGCTGAATCCAGGGAAGAATTGCAACGTGCAACCAAAAACAAAAGACAAAGAATTGAGAGCACCCAGCCTGAAAGAAAGCAGAGTTTCTTCTGCTCAATCTTCTGGAAATTTCAGTGTGCCTTGAATAATGGAATGGAAATGAGGCTGGGCGACTCTCAAACAGATCGTTCAGCATTAGCCAGTAAGCTGTTGATTGACAGAAAACAGTGAAAAAAATTGCAATCGGAACTTAAGAGATCACAAGAATGTGCATTTTGTGGTTTCGGCTGTTTTTCTGTGTGTGCATGAACAAGAGTGTTGTGGATGTGTGTGTGTATAAGCATTTGTGGTTGCAAAGTGGGTTGGTTTGCGGGTGCATGTCTTTGGCTTCAGTGTGCAAGGAAAGTTTCAGTGTGTAGGTAAAGGGTGGTAACGCATGGAGTCTTAGAAGTAACACCAAATAAAAAAACAATGACCTTGCAAGTGTCTGTTTTTTCATTCTGAATGGGTGTGTTGTGGTTTCGGCGTTTTGGCAGTGTGTCATGGAGTGTGGTGTGTGTCATTATGTGGGTGCAAAGTGGCTTTGGTGGGTGGTGTGCGTTTGCGTGTATGTCGGCTGGGTTCTGCTGGCTGTTCAAGTGTGAAAGTGTGTGGGTGGTAAAAGGTGTGTTTGGAGACACAAAAAGAGGGCAAGAAATCAACTCCAAAAGGTAGGGAAGCCGAAGTGACCTCCACAGTATTTAACTCGCGTTGGGAACTTCACTTATACTGTAAAGCACTCACCGGCAAATTTGCAACCTTGCAACAGGTATGTGGAACAGATAATCCGCTCCGCCCTAATGGGCGTGAATGGCAAAGTGCCAAGTAAGGAAGATCACCGCTTTCCTGGTTGCCCTGAAAGCACCAGGCTGGTGCAACCCACTGGGGGCGTGTTTTACCAATTGGTTTCCAGCGAATGTCTGCATCTTCAACAGCGCGTGTTCCAGCGGCGCTGGAAGTCCCGTAGAGAACGCATTTGTTAAAAAAGTACTGTTCGGCAACTTGGACCTGGCTTCATGCTGAATTTAGTGCTCTTGCTGTAACGGACTCAGCTTAAGTGGACTTCATCTAAGGCAAGAAAGCCATTTTAAACCTTAACATGCGCTTTAATGGAGAAGACGAACGCTTTTGCAGCATCGACCTTTCCAAAGATCACACGAACCAAGATTACCAGTGCCAACCCGTGGGGAGGGTGGACCAGTTCCATGGTAATCAGCCGGGATCTTAAAGGGACACAGTGGCCGGTCGATTGATCAGACGGGGAACTTCTCTGCCGTTGCCGCACGACTTTCTAACAACAAAGCGGCTTTTTCTTCTCTTCTTCCCTTCTCCTTCTTCCATTCCGCCATCAAAGTAAACCAAAATCTTTAGAAGCCGCCAGCGTTAAGCGTCGAAGCTAAGGAGAAAGCACTAAGAGAGATGGTAAAGAAAGCTGTGGTTCAGCAGAATCGAGAGTTTGAAGAAACTGAAAGAAAGCGGAAAAGGATCGCTAAACTTGAGGCAGCGGAAGCTAAAGCGGAGAGAAGCAAAAGAGCGCGAGTGGAGGGATGATTTGAGAAAGTCTTCCGTCAGTGGCCGGAAGCTCCGGGTGTCCCCGGCGTACTGCACGTCTGTACTACAAAAAGTCGATTTTTCCAGCCACGGAAGCTCCGCGTGTCCGCGTACTACAAAAAGTCGACTTTCCAGCCACGGAAGCTCCGGGTGTCCCCGGCGTACTATACGTCTGTACTACAAAAGTCGACTTTCCAGCCACGGAAGCTCCGCGTGTCCGCGGGCGTACTACGTTTGTACTACCAAAAGTCGACTTTCCAGCCACGGAAGCTCCGCGTGTCCGCGTACTACAAAAAGTCGACTTTCCAGCCACGGAAGCTCCGGGTGTCCCCGGCGTACTATACGTCTGTACTACAAAAGTCGACTTTCCAGCCACGGAAGCTCCGCGTGTCCGCGGCGTACTACGTTTGTACTACAAAAAGTCGACTTTCCAGCCACGGAAGCTCCGCGTGTCCGCGGCGTACTACGTTTGTACTACAAAAGTCGACTTTCCAGCCACGGAAGCTCCGAGTGTCCCCGGCGTACTACGTCTGTACTACACAAGTCGACAAAAAAACGCAAAAACACTACGGTTTTCGCGCCGCGACCACGCGAAAACCCGCAGAGGGGTTACGTTTGCATGTCAAGAAACGCAAAAACACGATGGTTTTGGCACCGCGACAACGCCGAAACCCGCAGAGGGGTTACGTTTGTATGTCGCAAAATGCAAAAACACGACGGTTTTGGCACTGCGCCAACGCCGAAACCCGCAGAGGGTTGTCTGCGGCCACGAAAAAAAGTACCAAACACGACGGTTTTAGCACCGCGACCCGGCGATTACCCGCAGAGGGTTGTCCGCGGACACAACGAAACGTAAAAAAACGACGGTTTTAGCACCGCGACCACGCCGAAACCCGCAGAGGGTTGTCCGCGGACACAAAGAAACGTAAAAAAAACGACGGTTTTGGCACCGCGACCACGCCGAAACCCCTTGCCAGCGCTGGATGCTGCCATGATTGCGCAAATCGCAGAGCAAGTGCTTGCAATTTGAGCAGCACAGATCAGGAAAAGATGTTGAATGAAAGGAAAGCGTCCGAGCAAAGCCGATCATTGCAGAATGTGATGATGGGTTAGCGGAAGGAAGATGCAGCGGAAGAGAAGGTTGCGGATGGCGAAGACACTTCGTTGTCGGAACTGCGGAGTTATGCCTTGAGGCTCCATGGAAGTGCTGCTTTCAAGTGGGAAAGCCAATAGAAAGTGCTTCAGTTGTGGGAATGTGTGTCTTGAAGCTGTGTTTTACGCAACTCCCACTGACGTTTGAGCTTGTTTTGTGGTTGTAGAGAACACGTGGCAGAGCAGAGTTTTCACGTGTGCAAAGTTCACTGACAAAGCCTCCGGCTTCTTCTTTCAGGCGATGGGGCAATGTGCCAATGCGCCCATCGGGAGAAGATGCGGATGCTCTGAGCTGTTCACATCTCAGTCGGCGCTTGCAAGAAGGTAACTGTCTGCGGACACTACCTGGTGAAGCCCCTCCCTCTTCCTGGGGGAGGAGGTCTTCTGTTTTGCCTTCTGTGTGCGCCTCTTTACGCTGGCATTGCGTCTTCTTAACGGCTTGTAGTTGCCACCTCACAACGCCCTTTTTCTGTCCTTGGAGAATCACGCCTTTTGCCAGTCTTTTGCTTGCATGCCTCCGCCCATCTGCACCCAACATGAATTGGCCTTCGAGCTTGGAGAACTGTGCACCCTTTTGACTGAGCAGTATTTGCATGTCCACAAGACCGGCCTACTAAGCTGCTGACGTAGCAAAGAGGCGTCCACTTCAAAAAATAAAAATAAGAGGCTCCCGCCCCAGAGGTCACGCCCGCCAAATCAGTCCGTAGGAGACATCACCTTATTCCGTTCAACTCAAAAGTTCTATATGTTTTGACATGAAGAATGGAGCAATGCTTTGTGCATGTTCGTGAGATCTTTGCATTTGTGTTTGCGTGGCAGTTGGCTCGTTTCGTAAGCAACGGCAAAAAAAGTTTTCCCCTCCGCCCGCCTTTTGTTGGACGCTTGTTTGGCCGTTCCTGTTTTTGGGCCCTCCTTCCAGCCATTTGATGCTGCAGGCCTTGTCATGAGTTTGCCTCTTCTTGCATGTGCAGCGCTGCTTTGGAGGTAAATGGCACGCCAATGCCAGTGCGGTTGCATTGCGCCTTGTATGTGTAGTTAATCGGGACGTGCGTCGTACCGTGATGTACCGTGGTTTGTTGTTTCACGTCACGCGGCGCTCACTTTTCCGCTCACGCGCCCCCAAGGCGTGGCGCTTGCTTGAGGCATGTTAGCCACATCATGCTCCTGTCGGGACAGTCGGCAGCATGATTCGGGCTGGTCTGCGTTCAGCACCTTGCTTCCGACTTTGCTCCAAAGTGAAATAATTGAAAAGAGCGATTGCCTCCACTGTCTGTTTACTGTCGCATGCAGTCGTGAACATAGTCAACCTGTGTTCACGCATTGTTTGGCAACGGCATGGGATGCACCACGTTAAGGTTTGCAAGTGCACCAGTCCAGTTCCGCCGCTCGCACGGTCGGAGTCCTCAGCCTTGTCACTTCTTGCCTCCTGCGGTAGCCGAGCCAATCGGGCAGCGGTTTGTGCTTAAAAATGTTCTTTTCACATGCATTCGCTGCCTACGGTTATTGTGGCTGGCCCATTCCGGCCAGCATTCCTTCGTGTCTGCTTCCAGCATCCGTTTCGGCTTGCCTCCAATTCTGCCTTTCGGTCGGGTCCGACCAACACTTCTTTCTGTGTCAACTAGGCAAGGACGCTTGCTTGCACTTTTGAAGTACTTCTGATTTTGTCGCATGTGCGCGTCACGGACTCATTTTGGGAGGGTGAGCATTCGAGTTCACGCATATGGGTGTTGCCGGAGTTGCCGCCTAAGCCGACATCCCATTTTTGTCAACAATGGCAGCGGCATGTTGCAATTTCTCATATTGGGTTTGCATGGCTTTCAACATTGCAATGCAAGCTTCAAGTCTTAGTTGTTGTTTTGACACCCACACGTGTGTTTGCCAAGACCAAGCTTTGTTTGCATTGTTCGGCTCGTTGGCTCGAACGTATGCCAGACAAGGGCATGTTTGCAGAATATTGTTTTAGCTTTGAAGCAGTGTCAAAGAACTTGTGTCGGAGCCGTATGCTGCACGGCGATCTTGTCCACCATGTAAAGCTCTTTTGCGAAGGCATGAGCATAGATTGTCAAGTCTTCAAGCGGTTCGACTCCAACAGATACCGATTCGTGCAGATGCCTTCAAAGGGCCATGGTTTTAAATATGTGCCGAATGCAACGACCATGTAACAGCTCTGGCGCCGCACTCAGGTCAGCAAGTTCAGATGCGCAAGTCGCTTCTTTGATTAGCCATGGATACGGAAGCACACAACGCATGTCTTTTGTGTGTGGTCAGTGTGCAAAGTGTTGCGTGGAAGTGGGCTTGTTATCGGCACTGTAGGTTGTGACTTTATCGATTTGCCCTACAGACCCTTTGCGCTCCAAACTCATCAAGAACAGTCCAACGAGGTTATTGTTGTTCAAGGCAGCAAATGCTTCAAGTCTTGTTTGTGTTGTTTTTTCGTATTGTTCATTTTCAGCAACTACGCCATGGGGCATGATCTCCATCGCAAAGGGCCTCTTTGGTGTACTGCCTGTTGAGGAGGATGCCATACTTTCTGGAGGATAGATAGGCGCCCAAAGACAAGCAAACAACGGTGGACGTGTCCTATGGGATGAAAAAATGGGATTGTCTGGTGCGCTGTCGATACTGCCGGATTATCCGAGCTCAAGGAGGAATCGTGGCTTTTGTCAGTTGGCTTCCGTACTTGTTCATCGTGGATAGCTTGAAGTAATCGCATGACAAGTTCAAAGTCGCTGGAGGCGGGAATGTCGTATGACGGACCCGACGTTGGAAAGATGTTGCCCGACAGTGTCTGCACCCCAGCCTGCGATTTGGCAACAATGTGTGACAGCTTTTTGATTGAGACGGAAAGGATTCAGGTGAAAGTGATAGGCAGCACCTGCCGAGAGGTACTTGATGTCCCAACTAGCAGCGAGATTTTGGACAGCAATTGCGGTCGAATGTAGTACTCTTGTGAGCTGTGACCAATGCAGCGTCGGCGACAATGCACCACAGGCCCTCACAACATTCTGATAGGCGAACCCGCCATTGAATCATAATTGTGTTAGATGGGGTAGGATCATAGATTGTGAGGGATGTCTTGGTCATCTTGGTTAGTGGTGACAGTTCTCGCATTTGTGTCCATCATTGCGTCTGTCGGTGCAGTTTCACTGCATAGGCACACGATGTAGCCAGCAGAGCAAGTCGAGCTCCCCCCCGCCCCACGCCATCTAAGCCCGAAACTCAAAACTGCTCAACTTCGAGGCCTCAAGCCTGAAACCACCCAGCGCATCAGCTGAGGGTGATAATGGATTTGGGCAGTCTCCACACGACGACGCTCATGCGGTTTCGATGTACCAGGACATGGTCCTTATGCATTTCAGGAGGACTTAAGCAATGACAGTGTAAAGCCAACCGATTCAAACCATTTGATAGCAATCTCGATCTTCCGGGGACATATTCGAAGGCAGGTTTGGGTTTCAGCACATGCGAAGCTTGTATGACACCCCATGCAGAGATCTTGTAATCGCAAGGAATGTGGCGATGTCTTAGAGGCAGCATCTGGTGCTGTGCACAAGTCGAAAGAAGAAGCTTAAGACAGACTCAGTTCGCAAAGGCTCGTAGTAATACATTAAAGTTCTACCCCATCATTTCGCACCTGAAGGTCTAGGGTCCAGATATGGAAGGATCTTCGCACTCGATTTCGGGCAGACTGGTGACGTTGCAACAGTGTGACGGGTTACTTTCCATGCGGGGACGCAGCCTAAACCCTAAACCCTAAACCCTAAACCCTAAACCCTAAACCCTAAACCCTAAACCCTAAACCCTAAACCCTAAACCCTAACCCCTAAACCCTAAACCGGAGGCCTCCCATCATCCTCAGCCCACCAGGATCACTGCACCACGCTAGACCCGAGCCAGATACCTGCCAGAGAGAGGGAGGAGGCGGAACTACGGGGGTTCATGGTACTCATTAACCCAATTAGAATTGGACTTATAACCCCTATGATTACCATACTAGGGCACTTATGGGGCTAACAAGCGGGTTATAAGTACAGCATAATTGGTTAAAAAGTACCATGTAGACATTGAAGTTGAGGGCAGCTGTCTGAGCAACAGAGATTTTGGGGCACTCAAGGAATGACTTTTGTGACGCGGTGCCAGTCTTGTCAGTGTCTTTTATCAATCCGTAACTTCACTGTCGTTCTCCAGGGACCTAGAATTGGTTTTCAACATGGCTTTGGTTTGCCTTGTAGGCGAAGAATCAGAAACACAGAAATACAAGTGGCTTCCTCGTATATCCGGCAACTGACAATGTTTGTCAAACACCTACCGTAGGGTCTGCGACACCAAAAGCAAGCGAGCTAAAGAATGCTGAAGAGTCAGTCGGGGACCGATGTGTGTTGTTTCTCCATCTCTGTGATTTCTTTGTTGGCAAAATTTAGCTACACATCAGTTGTTACACAGGGCTGTCATGACTGCTGCCGCTCCTGCCTTCGGCAAGGCATCTAGCAATGCTGCGTTTTGCTTTTGCCCGATGCGTTCTGCCCTCTTTACAATCCTGCCTTTGCAGACCCGCGTCAGACACTTCAAGGATGCCATAATCACTCCCAATATGTTTACGCCATTTAACTTTTCGCCACGAAGTTTGAAATTCCTGCAGGCGAGGCCCCAATGTTTACTCAATGCATTCCTTCCGCATCATCCTCCACGCCTTCATGCCCTCATCGTAGTTGTCATCCTTAAGTTACCTGCCGAGCCCTCACGACCGATCTCCAAGGTTCTTCCAAAGCATCTTCAAGTTTCAATCTTGCACAGGCAGATCGGCTGGCCCGCACGATCCGCGAAGGGCTTCAACATCCGGTTGCTCTCAGGCACTTTGTGCCATCAGGGCTCCCAATTCCCGAGCGGAACCCCAAGTTACACAACAACCTCTGCAGACTTGTTCAACCGATGCTTTCGCATGAGCCCCACTATTCGCTGGTGGCGTGACAGTGACAGCCTTTAGCCGCGACCTTGAACTGTATACTTCAGCAGCTTCAGCGGTGCGCCCCCAGGGATGACCGCGCACCAGTGCCACCAGGCAAGGAGCCAGGAAGAGGTTTGAAGATTCGAAGATGTTGGAAGGTTGCGCCCGAAAGAGGATGAAGGTTTCGTGGGGATATTAGAGTTTTGGCATGCCTCTCAACAGTACGGTTGCCACAGGCTCCTTGCTATGCCACTGTTCTGCTGGGATGCACGATGGTTCCATGACTTCCATAGGCCTCACAATCCTCGCAGCAGTTCCTTCAAGGCGGCCCTAAGCCCTGAGCTGAAACAGCTGAGCTTGCAACACCGAAACGCTGAGCCTCCTCCTTCAAGACCCGAAGGTGCGCTGCAGCAGAGTTTGCGGACGAAGGCGCGATGCCGTAGGCATTTCAGGCTTCAGGCGCGATGTTGAGTGCTTACTCAGCATGCTCCGCACGCTCTCCACTATGTCACCCTAAGCCGCCGCGCAGCACATCTCACAAACCCCGAGGCCGGCCAAGAACTGCTGGGCACTCAGAGCTCTGCACTGAAAGGATTGGGGGGATGCGGTTTGGGGGGGTATGGGTGGGGGGCTTTGGATGGTAGACGAAGGTTCTGGAGGATTTTGTGTTTGCTGGACCCCATGATGGGATGCCGACAATCCAAAGCCTTGAAAGGTCTTTCAGAATGTGTGTGTCTAGGACAGTGACTGAGTCCCAGAACTTGAGATCCATGCGTAGCGCTTGAACTTGCATACCGTATACCCTTTAGCCCTAGACCCTCACTTAATTACTCCAGCCACCAAAAAGCCCCCCATGTCCCACATGGCCCACATGGCCCACATGGCCGCCCTTGAAGGGCTTCGGGTGCTTCCGATCGGCCCGGTCCGACTCCAAGCTTTCCATGGCTTTCCAGTTTTGGGCTTCAGTCAGTTTGTGTGTTCCTGCGGGAGCTCCCTCGGTTCATTCTTTTCACGGCGCATCCTCCAGCATCAGCAGGAGCCGCCCCCTAGCCCCCGCACTCTTGCCCGACCTACTCAATGTTGCCTAAGCCCAAAGCCAAAACCCCTACAGTATCTAGACTCTTGTGCGAAGGTGTGGCAACGTCCTTTCTCAAAAAGCCGAAGAAGGCAGCCAGTCCAGAGCCCTGCTGTTGCATGGGCACATTCCGCAGTTGTGGTGACGCCCCTTGCAAGTAAGACTACTTGGGGGGTTCTGTTGCCGTGGGCTCGGGGAACTTGCTGTGCATCCGAACGTGTACTCCTGAATGCTTGTGCCCGGCACTGACTCACCCGGCCAGCTCGACACACAGGCGTGCTTCGTGAAAACCAAGATGCGTCTGTAGAGACCAAAGGTTGGAGTTCCGCTGCAACAACTCATCCGCCGTCCGGTGGAACATGTGGAACCCACGGTGTGGGTTGCGCGAGAAAGCTCCCCCGTGTGATGGAGGTCTTCCGATGTCCACCGAAGTCGTGAGCAGTTATCCTGGTACAGTGTCCAACCACCACGACAGTTCTTGAAATTGATGGCGAATGTCGACATGTGGGACGACGGCGTCCATGATTGTCTGCACGGGATGGGGTGTACTCCTTCGCATGTGCTCTTCTCGATGTCGATGAGAAGCGGTCGAGGAAATGACCAGACAGCTCGTGTGTTCCGGGTTGACGGGCCTTCAGCCGTACTTCTGCCCTAGGGGCCAGAATTGATGGCTGTAAAGGGGCGGCTCGCCCCTCGTTCACCAGCTCGAACTCACCCATGGCCCTAACCTTGCACGCGAACCTGTCAGGATAGGGCTTGCACTGATGCACCAACCCCCTATGATGAGGTCTGGGGTCTTTATCTCACTCTTCCCACCCGGAGAGAATGTGTTTCTTCTCCTTTTTCGTCCGTCCTTTCGACTTCGAAACCGATCGAGACCTATAGCAGCCATCGTCGGTGCATCTATAGCGCAAAAAACTTGGTGACACGAAGCCGCTTCGTTGCTTCAATCGTTGCAGCCAGGATGTGGAGGTGTAGATTCGGAGCAACGGTGAGGGACCAGGGTGATAAACAAACCCCAACATACAAGGCAGCGCAAGGGCCCCTGAACTCCCATCATCATGTCCCGGCGACTCCTCAACATGCTGGTTCACAGGCTCGGGGTAGGGGTTTAGGGTTGGCCTTCAACCCACGTCTTTAACATGGATCATGAAAGTCAAGACCCATTCTTCATCGGAAGGTCGCCGCTCCGTTTTTTGTCAAATCTACGTTTCGAAGTCGAGAACAGCCTGCTGTTCGTGAACTTGAAAAGCGTGAAGAACGCACCCGCAGGGCGCCATTGGCCGCAGCCTCAACGCCATGAACCTGGAGTTGCCAACGCGGGGCGCCCAGCAGAGCTTGCCCCTTCTCTGAGAGCTTCTCACTCTCCAAGTCCTCCACATGTGCCTCTCCCTCAACCCTAAACCCTAAACTCTAAACCCTAAACCCTAAACCCTAAACCCTAAACCCTGTATTTTCGTTGGAGACTGGAGGGATACCGATCGAAGGCCCTTGAACCTCAATCCAGCTTCGTAGCCAACTCGCCCGCTGACAGCCAAGCTGCCTTTCAAGTGCCACAAGCAACCTGCCCTGACGAGACCCTGAATCGTTCCTGAGTCGTTCAGTCTCTAACCACCTGCTCGTAGAATTTTAAACCCTTTTCATCCATCTTTGGACAGTTCCGCACTTCCCTCGTGTAGTTGAGAGGTGCTTGCCAGATGCGGTGATACCCGACGGACAGGCACCACAAACCAGTCTTGAGGGTTCAAGTCGTTGGATTCTCAGATAAGTTCGCTGACGAATTCTTGCCGTTCCAAAGGCATGGCTTTTGCTGGACAACAGTCTCAGCTTCATTGACAAGCTTAACTCAGGGGATCTTTGTTTTTGTGTCCGCCGGGCTCGCGTTGCATGCAGAGAGAAGGCATCCACATCAACCCTTTGGGCCCGGGAGCCCCGACATGTTTTTGGTGGCTGGCTCTTGCCCCGAAGGTAGTGGCCGAATGAACGTGCTGCAAGAGGAGTAGAGGAGTGGGCTTCGCTGGCCAAGAGTCGCTTCCCTGTGAGGCAATATCTCCATGGCTACTGCAGCTGAAGGCCGCGTAATCTCAGGGACCTGTTCAAGCTCCGACATGGTTATTTCCCAAAATGGGGGGGGGACCCCTTTTATACCCCAAATAGAACAGCATCCCCTTACAGGGACCCAAAAAGGTACCCCCGATTTTCGGACACCCCCATGTGGCTGAATGAGGGTACCCTGGTGTGGTGCCCAGCGCAGAATCTCGAAGCGGCCACGAGGTTGTTGGATTTCTTGGTGCCCCGCATGCTAGATAGGACACCTTCCGTTTACAGCTCTCAATTTTCCCCGGGTTCCTCCCTAATTAGGTCGTCTGCCTATGCAGCGCCTCTTAGCCTTCTCAACGCCTTTGAGAGCCCTCACGCCGCATCGTAAACCCGCGTGCCAGGAATTGCAGGATGCCCATGCGCACCTTGCCAAGCGGTTTTCGGCGTGAGTCGGAGATCGCATAGGCTTCCAGAAGATGTAACCGGCAGGTTGGAAGTAATGGGCTCGGATTCGGCGAGATGGAAGTAGATTCAGAGCTAGGCGACGGGTCATCAGGAAGCATGGCAGGATTGAACCTTGCCAATGACCGCGAAGACGAAGGCTTGAAGAGCCCTTCAGACGGCGTTGCAGTAGAGTCAGTCGAGGGTGAAGGTCCCGGCAGTTGAGGCAGCCCCTAAGACCCTTAGGCCCTAAGCTTAATCGGTAGACCCGCTCCTATACGGCTGTACGGATTCCAGAACCTTACCGAGGGCGGAGAAGCGAGAGTCGATGCTTCGAGAACACGGCAGCTCGGCGCCAAGTTTCGATTCCTTGTGCTGCTTTGGTTGGGCCGAGCTTCTTGGGTCTTCTGTGGTTCAGGTTTTGTCTGAAATTCGTCGGCCTTGTAGTTGTGAGTTTGGAACCTTGGAAATGCTTGGAGGGCTGGATTCTTGCCCTGTGCACATGCTACACTTGCTCCTGGTCATGCAAGATTGCCCATTGTGGTTGCTGCATGCTTGCTCTGGTGATTCCTATCGATCCTGAGACCCTACACCATCCCAAGCCCGTGTGACACGCGCTTTTTAGGATTTCCACTACGAATAAGTCAGAGAAACCTGCCAGGCTCAGTACCGAATGAGGCCTGGGGACACGCCAACTCTGCCGTGACACGAAGCTCCCGAATCCCAAAGGGCTGTAATGCTTTAAGCTTGAGAACTTGCTCTTTCTTCTAGGCCCCTTTTACGCCAATGCATCCTGCTAACCTGAAAGTCATGGCTTCGTCTGTGGCCTAGCTGGAAGTCTTCAACAACCCGAGGGTCTTGAGGTTTCTAATTGACCTTCGGTGTGTGCTGCTTTCGCTCATCTACGGGAATGAGAAGATAGGGGTGTGAAAGGCTCAGAGATCGCGAAGCTCAAGTTTGAGGTATCTCTCTTGAGAATCTGGACCCCCCAGCTTGGAAAACGCCAAGAAGTTGCTGCAATTCCTTCTTGAAAGGCCAAGGTGTCCATAGGCTCTTTAAGCTGACAAGGCAACAAGGGGGCCCGGGAAGTTCGCGCCTGCTACTGGAGAGAATCCACCAACAAACGCCGACAGGTTAAAAGTTAAAAATGTTCAAAATAACAATAATACTACTACTAATAATACTACTCATAATAATAAGCATAATCATAATCATAATCATAATCATAATCATAATCATAATCATAATAATAGAAATAATAATAATAATAGTAATGGTAATAGTAATAGTAATAGTAATAGTAATAGTAATAGTAATAGTAATAGTAATAGTAATAGTAATAGTAATAGTAATAGTAATAGTAATAGTAATAGTAATAGTCCTTCCATGGCTTCATGGCTTCGAGGGAAGCTAGACCGGCAGGCGCGGCCTGCAGAGAGAGCAGTAGCGCCAGCGGCGCCAGTGCCTCAGGTGTTCCTCGGCCCGTTGGCCCAAGTTTGGGTTTTGCATGGTTTTGCATGGTCTTGCGCCTGCTCGGTTTCTCCGCAGCCTTAAAAAAAATGGCCCTAAGCGTGCCTGGCACTTCTTTCCCTTGCGTTCAAGTTGGGCGCAGCGTTGGATGGCTTAGGGCTAAGCCTGGCGGGTGAGCAGCGGCAGATGGAATCCTAAACCCGCCACCCTGGAAACATCTACTGGTACGACTCCAGCATGCAATAGTTCATACGGGTTTCCTGAAGACTGCAGCCCCTACATCCAAAAGCCGTAAGATTTCATGCCCTTCAGGCGAACTCAAACCCCATCCAGCTAAGCTTTGCATGCCCAAGCCTCAGCCCTTAAAGGTCTTCAGCCTGACGTCCTACCGCCCTGCGCCCCCGAAATCAAGACAACCCAAAAATCTCAACTCCTATGTTGACATGCTTGTTTCCTGAGGCAGCAGAATAGTGCCAACACGCGCGGCACTGGAGACACTGGCATACAAGGTCCCTGGCTTCCGAGCATGGTTCGGAAGGTGGCTTTACTTCATAGCTTCGTATTTCCTGTCGCTTCCTTGTGCCTTCCTCTGCCGGCGAAGCTTCGCACAGACCATGAGCAATGATCAGAAACCAACGCATGAAATCCAGCCCCAGCTCCCAGGCCACTGAATCTTGCGGATCTCAAGACTTTAATCTTGCAACGAAATGCCGCGTCAAAAGTGAGCGCTTAAACGCCTCTACTCGCTTTAAGTTTCCCTCCAACCTCAAAGCTGGTAGCTTGTTTGTGAAATGGAACCTTGAATACTTTGATACCTCAAGTTCTAAGGTCCCAGAGCTAAACAAGAAGACCCATAGTGCGAGTCTGAACCCTGAGCCCAAACCTTATGAAACACAAGCGTGGTGCAGGCCTTCGGCACGTGGGCCTGCCGCAGCCTTACAAAAAACCCGTTGAGGATTGGGGGGGGCATGTCGTTGACGTAGGGTTTACCTGGGTTGCTGGGTCAGGTGTTCGATGTGTCGGGACGCTCATTGTCGGAGCAGCCTCGATCCTGCTATCCATAGTTTCCATCAGCCCTGGGTCGAAGCTTTGGGGCTTCAGGGCCTTAAGAAATCCTAAGAAGGGTTTGCGCAGTCTCCGCAACATTCCAGACGGGCGGCTTTGTGTTTGGTAGTGGTTGGTTGTGAAATCAGCCGCTTGTACGGGACTTTTATTGCTTCATCTTCCGGGTTGCTGACGATGAGAGGCTTTCAGCTTTAGGTCGTTCACGTTTCTTTTCTGATTTGAGGCTTTGCGCGGAGTTCTCGGATTGCGGGTGCGGACAGTGGCTGGCCCTGCCGCCGCACCACCACGGCATCGTGGTGCATGGGCACCGCGTCACCGACGTTCCGAGGTGTTGGCGCCGTCCGTGGTTTCAGCGGCATGGGTGGCGTGGGGGGCATGTGGCGTGCCTCCTGATCAGCTTGGGCGGCGTGGCGTGCGCACGGCGTAGGCGGCGGAGGCGAAGTGCGCTTGCGCAAATGGGCATGTGGTGCAGAAGGTCTGGGCGCATAGTTGCTTTCTGAGTTCAGGTGCAGATGAGCTAGACAAAGGCTTTACAACTTTCAGGCACTACGATGCCTCTGAGCCCTGCCAAAGTGGTCGAAAGGCATGGCATTGCAAGCAATGTTTGATCCCATCGAGATTCAGAGTTCGGGGAGCTTGGCAAGTGTTTAACCCAAACATCTTTGAGATAAACAGTTCCAACCACGTGAGACCACGTTCTGTATCTGTGACAAGTGCTGGCCAAGACTTCCAAGGTCTCCAAGACTCTCCAAGACTCTCCAGAACTCCAAAGACTCCAGAAGCACTGCAGACATATTAAGGCTTCCGAGAGTCCCAAGTGTTGTCCGAAGTGCTCCTTATCTCCTTCCTGTCCATCTCCTGCGCATTCACAAAGGTTCCAGGCGGCCGCTTTGAACCAGGATCTGGAAGGGGAACTCCGATGTCAAGACTTGGGCGGCAGTTGCGGGTAGTTCTCTGGAGGTGTAAGCTTCGTGTGTCGGTCGAGTTGAATGCGATTGGGGATCTCTCACGACCCTTGCATAGCCTCCCAGGTTGCAAACGAAAAGGAAGATTTATTGAACTAGGAGTTTAGCGCGCAAAGGATCCGAAGCAAATCGTGACACACGATTGTCGCCACAAGCAGTCACCGGTCCCAAGCCTTCTAAACATTGCTAGACATTGGGGGGGGGGGGGGGGTGGTGAAACACCTTCAGCGCTGCTAGCAGCAGCTGCTCCTTTCGGTGAACTTGGCCACTGGTACTGCAGCTGCTCCTGGGCCATTGAAGCCCTTTAGTAGGCCAAGCACCAGTGAACACATAGTGAACATTTTCCTCGAATCCTCCAACACCATGATTCCTGCGCGCATTCCTAAACACAAGGGACGTGCATGGTGCACCTCAAGCCAAGCCGTTGTGTGTTCTCGTGCAGGAGCTGCATGACGGCAGATGCGTGAGGCCCTGAGGTCAATATTCAGGAGGATGATTTTGGGCTTTCCCCACGGGTTCAAAGGAGCATCTTTCCAACTTGAGCAACATCCCGAGCATCCCGAACATGAACATCCCGAACTCTCAGCCTGGAATTTCTGAAGCTCACCGGTAAAAAGTGTCAGTAGTTCCATTCTCCTTAAGACAAGCTTGTCCTATTGAAGTCCTCAGCAACCGCTCAAAAATTCTGTCTCACCTTGGCCCCTTTTCAGCCAGACTGTCCTGTCCGGGCTCCTCCGGGTTCCTCCTTCCCGTACCTGCTTGTCCTCATATCCAAATAGTTGTTTTTTTTTTTTTAATGCTTTTTGTTCTGTTCATTCACTTTTGTTCATTGCATCCTCGGCATTTTTGCCCACCCTGGCCACGGCCGGGGCGAGACGTTTGTGAGCCGGAACAGCCGCTAGGTTCAGAATGTATGACGAATGATGATGAAATGGTGACAAACGACGAACACAGCTGTGGCTGCAAGAAGTCCCTCCAAATTGTAGAGCTGCACTCGCAAATGGAAGGGGCTCCGCAGTGCGACACCTCAAGAGTGCGTGTTGCGACGTTGCGGGGATGCCCCGACATGGCCATCCCGGTCGCCGATACAAGGACAGTGCGAAGGGACGACATGAGGCACGGTGAAAGGGTTTGGTGGGAGGCGACAAGACAAACTGGGGGTCTGCAAACGAGGTTGAGAGTTCTGCAATCTCTCATGGTGCCTTGCCAGGGGTGGTCAAAACCATCCGTCAAAACCACTCATCGGCGGACCTCCTATCTAATTGAGGTTGTTGTCCACAAATTGAGACTTGCATTCTGACGTTGCAGCGCTGACAGGCATGCACAACCATAGGCCCAGATCGTTGAAAAACCTCGTCTTTGCAATATTGTAAATGTTGAACCTTCGCGAGGGCTATAAGCTTTAGCCTCCAAAACGTCTGGGCAACTCGACATGCGCTTCAAGTCTGCTCAGGCAGGGCCCATGTCAGGACGCTGCGACCCTGCAGTGCTTTGTTTCAGGTTTTGGGGACCGTTGAGAAGTTGGAAGGCTTAGCCCAGGAGAATAAGGGTTGGGAATAAGTGTGGGCAAGGCTTTCGATGTGCAATTCTTAAAGGGTTGGCCAATGAGAGGCCAACTCCTGTTGAGTTTTGAGGAAGCGCGGTGCGAGTTTGTTGGGGCTAAGGGCCGTTGGTGCGCCCGTGAAAGGGCTGTATGATCGGTACATGCGTGGTGCCATACGCCAGTATAGTATTCTGCCTGAGGAACATGTGAAGGAACAGATGAACAGGCAACCTACCAACCTTTAGAAATGAGCAGCCTCAGAAAAGGGGCACCTGGTGAGCCGTGTCGGAACAGAGAGAGACAGAGAGAGAGAGAACGAGAGAGTGCCGTGGAAGGAAGGAAGAGTGCCGTGTGTACAGCCCTAAACCAAGGCGGCCCTTTCCCCTCCATTTCCCAGTGCAGGCCCCTCCGGTAGACCGGATGGGCCGGTGGCGCTAACATCGAGAGGGAGCCTCAGAGCGACTGCGCTGCTCTCTGCTTTGGAAAGGGCTTCGCTGTGGATGTGCGCGAAGAGTGCGCCCAAACCAGATCCTAAAGCCCTCCAGTGTGCTAAACGACCTCTAGAGAAGACCGGGCATTTCAGGCAGCTTTAAGTAAGATAGATCTTTCTCAGCAACCCTGCTGATGAATCATTCTCTGTCACGGCATACTCATGACTGGAACACTCGGGGAGGGGTCCTCGGGAGGCACGGAAGCAGGAGATTCATCGTAGCAAGCAGCAGTTGCATGGCAGGCTTGATCGCTGCAATCTGTTCCCAGAAAGTCGTTCGGGTGCGTGTTCGTTCTTCTTACAGAGCCACAAAGCGCGAAAGCTTCGAGCCTTGCGCAGAATGAGCCCTTGTGAGCATGGAGCAGTAAGACATGGACCGCTGAAACTATAGGGTTCTGGGGGGGGATCTGTGGGTCAGGAATCAACGCGCTGAACCTGGAACCTGGTCCTCCGCACGTGCGGGCTACGGAAACCGGCTTGAGTTTGTGATTTCAGGTTTTCGTTGTCATTTGGCTTTGGAGTTCGCGCAGGTTCTCAAATTCAGGCCTTGAGGGAACAGGAGTTTCAGCAACAAGGAGTGGTGCTTCATGTTTCGAGTGAGGTGGTGGTGGTGCGGCAGTGTAGCACGCAGAGTTGAACGTTTCGGCTAAGGGATCTCTTGTCTATTCGCGATTTTGGTTTTTGATTTGCAGCATTGGGGCTTAGAGTGATCAGATCATTCAGCAACGGTGTGTCCTGGTTGTGGGTGCAGGGGGGAATCTTTCCCTCCAACATGGGTTTCTAGATCCATTCTACATTCTACATTGGTCCACAAACCCAAAGCACATTTGTACTCTGCCACGGCCATGCTGAACTCTAAGTCAAGACTCTCAACCGAGATGCTCTACAAGCTGGAGCACAACGATGCCGAAAGCACCAGGTCGCGCGTGCCGCAGAGAGAGATAGAGAGATAGAGAGATAGAGAGATAGAGAGACAGAGAGATAGAGAGATAGAGAGATGGAGAGATGGAGAGATGGAGAGGTAGAGAGGTAGAGAGGTAGAGAGGTAGAGAGGTAGAGAGGTAGAGAGACAGAGAGATAGAGAGATAGAGAGGTCGAGAGGTAGAGAGGTAGAGAGGTAGAGAGAGACAGAGAGACAGAGAGGGAGCGAGAGAGAGAGCGAGGGAGATAGAGAAAGAGGAAGAGCGAGAGAGAGAGAGAGCAAACTCACGGTCAGCCACAGGGGAGAAGCTGCCGACACGATCTCGGTGGGGCAGAATAGGAATTAGGAATAGGGCCTCCGAGGCCTCCTGGGCCTCCAGGAAGTCAAGCCAGGGCAATGGCCCGTTGCGAAGACACAGAGGCCGCAAGTACCGACACAAGCAGCTTAAGTCTTGACAGAGCTTTTTGGGGGAGCTCTGACAGCAAAGCCGTTTCTGGGGGGAAGTCTCACGATGGCACCGTGCCCGAAAAGAGAGACGTTGACAAACAATGAGACACACAAGTAGCTGCAAGTTAACCATGTCCCGCCCACTGAACCTGCAAGATGCAGGAGACCTCAGTGCCACAGCCCGGTTGGTACCAGAAACTGCCCCGGAATGCATCTTGGACGTCTGGGCTCGCGAAATTCGAAGTTGTCGTTACTTTGCACGTCTCACTGTTTGGAGTCCAACTTGGGTCAAGCAATATACGTATTTATGCATGTATGTACGTATGCATGTACTGTATGTATGTATGTGTGTACGTATGCACGTATGTACAGATGTAGATATACAGCATATGAATGTACAATGAAGGGTAGAACAAGAGAGAAAGAGAGAGAGGGAAAGAGAGAGAGAGAGAGAGAGAGTAGAACTCTGGGCGCGCCCAGCGCGCGGGGGGTCTTCGGACTCCTCATGCCCCGTAGAAGAAGAAGAGTATAGGGGTGAACAAGCGCCTGCCGTCTCACGGGATGATGCAAAGTGGAGCGGTGCAGTCTTGCCAGCAAGGGAAGTGGGTGGAGTTAAGGATACGGGGTATAGGGGGAACCTTGCAGACAAACAGCTTCTTGCCGTCGTTTTGCGGTCTCACACACTGACCTGAGCGCCAGCGCCGTGGCGGGGGGCGGGGGGGGGGGGTTGAACTTCTCAAGCCCAGCAGCAGAAGAAGCAAGAATCAGAAGCAGAAGAAGAAGAAGAAGAAGAAGAAGAAGAAGAAGAAGAAGAAGAAGAAGAAGAAGAAGAAGAAGAAGAAGAAGAAGAAGAAGAAGAAGAAGAAGAAGAAGACGAAGAAGAAGAAGAAGAAGAAGAAGAAGAAGAAGAAGAAGAAGAAGAAGAAGAAGAAGAAGAAGAAGAAGAAGAAGAAGAAGAAGAAGAAGCGGAAGAGGAAGAGGAAGAGGAAGAGGAAGAGGAAGAGGAAGAGGAAGAGGAAGAGGAAGAGGAAGAGGAAGTGGAAGAGGAAGAGGAAGAGGAAGAGGAAGAGGAAGAGGAAGAAGAAGAAGAAGAAGGAGTAGAAGAAGAAGAAGATGAAGAAAAAGAAGAGAGAGAAACATCTGTTGGTGCATGACGGTCAAATGTGTCTATTCTTTTCGATGTAGCACACTTGGGTAGTGCGAATTCCGCACACACGTTACAGCATGCTCAGAACCGTGCAGGGCAATATGACAGCAGTCTTCGTGGGTGCATGCTTAGCTTTTTAGCTCTTTGATACTGGAGTCTTATTCAGACGTGCCCCAAGATACCCGACAACCCTCTATCAGCCTCAAGTCAAGCCGCTGCAACAAACTCACGGCATCTCATGGCGAACACAATGCATCCCGTCAGCGGGGGGGGGGTGCACTGTTTTGGGGAAATTCGCTGACATTGCGGGGCCCTATGTGTGAGGTCGAGGCAAGACAGCAGGAACAACGAGGCGGCGAAGCAGATCCACCGTAAGCTTCGCGAACAGTGGATGACCGAGCAAACGGCTTGGCAGGCTCAGCTCTTAGATTTTGGACTCTTCGACAAGAGAATGGTTGTGTAGGCCCTAGGCAACAGGGAACGGAGGGATTTCAGACATTCAGACATCAAACGCAGTGGTAGTTCAGACGAAAGGGTTTGTGAGGCGTGTAGAACATTCCTTAAGCCGATGCGCTTCTCGGGGCAGGGTAAGGCGCCAGCCGCATCTTCGCCGGGCACGGAGCACCTCCTGCAGCAGATGCGCGGTTGCATTTGTGGTTCATTTCTTAGGGGGAGGGTTTAGGGTTTAGGGTTTAGGGTTTGGGGTTTGGGGTTTAGGGTTTAGGGTTTAGGGTTTAGGGGAGGGGGGCTGGGCTTTGTTGAGGAGTCTGCGGCCAATGTCCATTCCCATGTTCACTAGCAGTCATGCAGCCCAGTGACCGACATCCTGCAGCCCTGCAGCACCTCCTTGAATCCTCCGCGAACCATGCCGCATGCCGCTCCTGTTTTTGAGCATATACTTTGGCGGCTTCCTAGGCGTGAGAAGTATGGCAGGCGCAGTACTCGCATGTAAAGCAGCAAAAGCGGGCATCTCAAAGCTGCTGTGTAAAATTCGAAAAAAAAAACGTGCGACGAAAGTCCCAGGCCTCTTCCAGTCAAGCTTAGACCCCTGATCGTGTAGAGACTTGTTTTGCAAAACAGAAGCAAGCCCGGGTCTGTTTGTTGGGAATTTAGCTGTAGAGAATTGCCGTTGCTCATCAAGTCGTGCGCAATCCAGACGCCAGAGCAAACCTGGGTCTTAGATGAATCATGCCGTATGGTTCTGCAGGGTTCTGCAGGGTCCCGCAGTCGTGCCAGGTCACAAAGCATCGTGGGTCCATGAGTACTAGTGAAGACGTAAGCTTCGATGAATGGTTCAGGGGAGATTTCTTCCCAGACGCAAGGCAACGAGGAAACAAACACAGCATTCGGGCATTCCTTTAGTACACCGCCGACTGCTTCAGATTTGTTCTCGACCTGTTGTACTTAGGAGACAACTTTGCTTGACTTTGCCATCCCCCATCGTCGAGCAGTGTACGTTGAGGGTGTACTTCGCATACTTGACACCACATGGTCCATCACCACACGCAGCCCGCATCGCAGCGATGAATCAGATCAGTGATCATCGGCCAGCTTTGATGTGGATTGCACCAGTTCGGACGGAAGCACAAAATCTTGTGCCAATCAGAATCGGCTCCTCTATAACCAGAACGTGACGATTCTCAAGGTTCCTGAAGACCATCGGAGTGTTGCTACAGGTGATGCTGAGCCAAGGCAGTATGTCTTGAATGCTCCACAACTTGGCTTAGACCCCGCTTACTTTTGCAGGCAAAATTGCGGGTTGTCTACCAGATGGATGTTTCTTTATTTTGCTTTCGTTCTTGCCCGAAGGTTCCTGCCAGTTCAGACATCGCATAGCCACAGGGTTTGGAAGCTTGGGCGCGACACAGCCGCGAACAAAGTCGTCGGCAAACGACCCTTTTTTCCAACAACTGTTCTTCCATGCTAGTGACCCGCATCTTTTAATAGACTTTCAAGGACAGGATGATAATCTTGGAAGCGTCGACTATGACATGTGTTTTCCATTCTGGGTTGAGCTAGT
The DNA here is from genome assembly GCA_905221605.1 of Symbiodinium natans. Taxonomy (NCBI): domain Eukaryota; class Dinophyceae; order Suessiales; family Symbiodiniaceae; genus Symbiodinium; species Symbiodinium natans. The sequence goes on along the minus strand of CAJNDS010002383.1, from coordinate 312,447 downwards.
TATTGGAGTGCCCCATGTTCTACTCGCATTCGCAAGAATAGTGCTTTGGTCTACAAGCCTAGACCCCGACATCACCGAGGATGCAGGCACCGGCCCCCGAAGTTCAAAGAACGATGGACGGTCAGGCAGGACAGGGCACGCGTGCAGTGATACTTGAGCCTTGAGCCTGGTGTGTTCGCTTGCCATTAAAGCTCGTGAGGCAGAAAGAAGGATCTCTGAACGCCCTAAACCCTAAACCCGGAAGCCCAAAAACCCGATTCCCTGCGCTTTCAAGGCTCCCAAGCCCTATGAAGCAATTCATCTAGTGAAAGGTTTCAGAGTCTTTCTGGCTGAGGGGCTGCTAAGGGGGGTATCCCCGGTATCCCCCAAATGGAAAATTCGCTTTGATTTTAATGCTTTTGTGTTGTATTCAGTGATAGCACTTGCTGTGCACCGTGCCTCCTTCAACAAAGTACACCAAACCTACACCCAAGTGACCTCCAAAGAGGAAAGCAAGACGATCACGGCGATAGTGGATGGTCAAGATATTGAAATGTGGGATCCTGCAGCTTAGAGTATTCTTAGGCGCAAATAACCCACTAACTCTGGACAGCTCGCACGCAGCCAATTCTTCCGCCCTTGAGATCTCTTAGTGCTGCTCCGCCCGACCAGTAGCCTTTCTTCCGCGCGGAGCTCGAAGAAGAGCTGCTAGAGTGTAAGATGCTATTCGGCAGGCGCAGATTCAGCTGGAGCCTAGGCGGGGAGCACAACCTGACCTGTTCGCTTGGGGGCGTTGGGCTATTTTTTGGGTTTAAACCCAAAATAACTAATAGTATTCCCTTAGCGTGGGTCCCTTTATACTTCTACTATCATAACACCAGAACCCTATTGTAGGGTTGTTAGGGTTTTAGACTCTGCACTCCTCACCTGGGTCCTGTACTCCTCACCTGGGTCTCCCCTGCAGTGTGAACGCATCCCTACAGTGACCAACTGATCGCTACACTTGCCCAGTCTCTGGAAGGGCGGGGGGTGTGGGGCTGTGTGGTGGGCTTTGTGGTGGGCTTTGTGGTGGGCTTTGTGGGGGGCTTTGTGGTGGGCTTTGTGGTGGGCTTTGTGGTGTGGGGCGTGTGTGGTGCGAGGGGTGTGGTGCGGGGGAGGTTTTGACTTTTTGTGGCTGTTATTACCCTCGCACCCTGCACTGGCTGGTCCAAGCAAACATGGACCCATTTCCTCTGTAATGTCCGCTTGCAAGAAAATGCTTTTGGCGTATGTCGAAGTGTGAATGGACGGTGTTTCCCCCCCCGTTCCCTGTCTCAAGAAGACAAAGGCCTTTTTCATCCACAATGTCCAACAGCAAGAAGAGCATACTGTAAGTTCCATTAACTTCGGCCCGTGGCTTGCCCTTTCCCTCCCTCCCTCCGCCCTCCTCCTTCCTCTTTGTGTTTTCCGAGCGGGGCTGAAACGAATGGTTTTGGGGGTTGAGAGGAGTTGGCCGGTTCTGGGATCTTCGCCTAGCAGGAGCAGATGTCATCCACGGGTCTCCCTAGCGCGCATCAACGCCTACATGAACCCCCCGTGCACCAAAGCGTGAAGGAGCTTAACAAAGCACCTCTGAACCTCCCAAAGTCACTTGACGAAGCCATCGTCGAACACCTTGTGGCCCCAAAGACTTACAATCACGGAAGATCAGGTCGAGGGAGCCCTTGGCTCCTGAGCTGCAGTGCTGCTGACGCTATTTGGGACGACTGGGAGGGATGTCAGGCACGATGTGCGCGGTTTCTATTCGGTCGCCTCCATCTCCTGTCGTCTTGGGTGTAGGGAGTGTAGGGGTGTGTGGGGAGGGACTGTTCTTTGCCAATGTGGCTTGGGCTGCATGGCAAAGCCACCAACCGTTGCCGAAGTCACGCTCGAAGCACCGTAGGCTTTTTGCCAACTCAGCACCTGTTCTTGGCGGCATGTCGCCAAGCACCGACTGGGGGTCGACAGCCTTGCAGCCGAACCCCCGCCCGAGCGACTCCACATCGACTGAATTCCACTGTGCCAATAAGAATTTGTCGGGACCCCAACCAACGCAACCCAAGGCTGTAGTCTGAAGAGTCGAGGACGGCTAAGGGCGATTGGCCTGATGGGGCGATTCTCGAATCGGCTGAAAATTGAGTCACATGAGTCTAACGAGTCTAGGAGGCGGTTTTAGGCTTAGTGGTTGGTCTCGACTCCCCGACCTGAAGAATTTCTGTGCTTTTCGTTCCTGCGAAGTCCAACTCTTAAGACGCCGACACTTGCAAAGCCCGAACCTAGTTTCATGCTGGTGGTTGTCGGAAGTCTGCAGTGCCTGAACGTTCCGCACCGAGCTGCCTTCTGAGGGTACATTGCGGCACAGTGGAAAGAAACGTGGCTCGAGGCCGAAAATATAGTATATTATACTCTAATATAATATAATGTAATATATATCATAATATAATGTATTGCAATACATATAACATCAAAAAGCCCAAATATATGTAAGAGTAGAAGCTCATTTGACACAAGTGCAGCGCGAGTTCTGCGTGAGTGCACGTGCAAGTGCGGCCAGGCCATGGTCGCAGACGAAGGCTCCCTCATGGCTTTATTAGGGTTTAGGGTTTAGGGTTTGGGGTTTATACTCCTTGTTTTGAGCTTCCGGTGGGATTCCATGGGAAGCCTGGGGGGCAAGAATTGAAGGATGTCTCGCTGCTGACATGGATGCGGTTGCTTGAGACAACTCTCCTTACATGGACATCGCTTCTAGGGTAGGTTTGAACATGATTTGTACGATTTGTTCCCCTTAATCCCCTAGATAATCCTTATAAGGCCATCAAAATTTACATGTTGTTGGGCCCCCAAACCTACCACAGGCTTGGGAACGAGGGAACATGAGGGTTAGGGACGGAGGTGCATTCTGCAAGCACGTATGGTAGTAGGGCTGCTCTTCCAGAATGTTTCGCAACCTCTACGCAGGGCCCTTGAGGACGTCAGCAATGCTATGTTTATGCGATCTATACGTGCAGACGTTTGCTCTGCTGTTTTTGTCCACGGGACACGAGGAATTCTGCTTGTCTTTGTATGACGCAAATGAGAATCGATTATTTCTTGGTTCTTAGGAGAGTTTAGGTATAGGCGCTTGCTACGCTTAGAGATTGAAACTTGAAGGCTACACCCCAAACTCTAACCTTAAAAACCCCAAACCTTTGAACCCCCAAACTCGAAGTGAAGCTCCTGAACTCGAGAAAACTTCGTGTCGTTCCAACTGCTTTCCCGAAGCGCAAGCATCCCACCCACACGAGACCCTGCTTCCCAGGACGCGCTGTCCGAGTGGATCCCGCAACCATGCACGGTAGGCGCCGGGTGTTGGCAGTTTTGGAACGGCTTCAGCGGCTTAGATCGGCTGAATAAAGCGTGAAGCTGTTTGTGTATCAACACCTTGGGACGTTTTGGGGTGCGCTGCGAAGGTCCCACTCGGAACGGAAGCGCCATCGCACCCCCCTGAATGTCCCAGTAAACCTCAAAATGTGAAGGTAACCCTGGAAATCTTCTCCCTAGCTGCCTCCCTACGGCCACAGTTTTTTTTTTGTGGCTATGCCTGGCGATTATGTGGGGCTGGCTGGACTGGCACGAACGCTCAGCATGGAGTTCAGGAGGAGGAACCCGCTTAAGGCATCCCCAAAACCATTAAATCGTCCAAGGCCCCACCTGAAGACACTGAACACCCGAAGCCCGAAGCCCTAAGCCCCGAGCCCCAAGCCCTAAACCCTAAACCCTAAACCCTAAACCCTAAACCCTAAACCCTAAACCTCTGGAACATCCAGGTGAGCCGACAGGCCTCCCTCTTCAGAGCGTTGGCCGTCCTGCGGATGCGTTGTTGTGGCGTGGCTCAGGCTCCACCACTTTTCCTAGGTGGGATAAGGGGGACCCTTAAAAGGGAACCCCTTTTTAACCCTCTTCTGGCTCTCTTAACAGGGGACCTTATTCAGAGGGTCTATATCCCCAAGGGTCCCCCTAATCCTATCCCCTAACTTTTGGCCGGGGGGTGACCGGTCCTGGCTTAAGAGATGTATGAACAGTTCGCCCCTGGGTTTGAAAATTGCGGGGGCCTCCACCTCGTCAATCAGCGGACGGAAGCCTTGAAATCTTAAGTTCCGCACGATTCTGGTATTCGGGCTTTGGGTTTTTTCTTCTGTTTTGTGACTGAGGTATTGTAAACGCTTGCGCGCGCCGCCTCGGCAGCCGGGCCGGCCCCAGGACAGGAAAGGAAAGAGGGTTTCGCAAAAAAAGGGAGGAAGGGCAGAGCGGGGGGGGGGGTTGGGGGGTGGGGGGGGGGGGGGTGGGGTGGGGGTGGGGTGGGGGGGGGGTGGGGGGAGCGGGGGTGGGGGGGGGGGGGGTTTGGGGGGGGTTTTTGAGGCACTCCCCCTGTAGGAGCCACCGACAAGCGGGACCCTCCACGGCATCGGTTTGCAGCTCCTCCAAGGGATTGGGGGGGGTCCCACAGGGCGGGGGGGGGGGGGGGGGGGGGGGTGGCGTCAAAAAATTTGGCATGGGGGGAAGGGTTGGGTTAGGGGGAAGGAGGCCCGATCCGGGTCTGCTTGTTCCAGACGCTTCTCGGCAGGAAGCCGAGGCGAATTTTACATTTTGCGGCTTCCTCGGTCCTTTCGACGGCAGGCCTCGTGGACGTTGCCCTTGATGACGATGACGATGTGGGCAGGGGGCCCTGGTTCGGGTTCAGAGGCGTCTTTCTTTTTTGTGTTCGGGCTTCCCTAGTGGTTGATTCAATCGTTTGTACTGACATGCTCAGATAAAATAAGGCCCTCGTGTCTATCAAGAGCACAGTCCCCAGCACCGCCGGAGATGCTGACAAAAGTTCGCATGCAGCAACCATAGCCATATCTAGACTCTAGACATAGCATATAGCCGCATATGGGTATTTCCCAAAATAGGTGCCCCAAACAGAAGAGAATCCCCTTAAAGGGACCCCCAAACAGGGAACCCCGATTTTCGGAGACCCGCACATAGCCACACAGCAACGAACAGCATTGAAGCCTTCGTGTCACATTCACCTCTTGGCTTGGAAAGCCAAGGACCTGAATCCCCAACCTCACCCAAGACACGCATGAATCCGGACCTGCTTTTACGATTATCCTCAAGATCCCCAACTAAGGCGCAAGCTCGGCCCCACAACCTCACCGTTTGTTTCGGCAGCAGCGGCCTCGGAGGAGTTTTCGTGCCAGGCCTTCCCGGGAGAGTGAGATTCAGGGATGCTTTCGCGTGAGGTGGTTTTGGGAAAGAAACAGGTATGAGCGTGCGATGTAGCACGAAGGCTACGTGAAAGGCAGCTCCATAAATGCTGCACAAGAGAGGGGGGAGCTGAGTTGGGGAAACAGGGCAAAACGACAAAGGGAGTGCATGAAGGCAAACAGGGCTCTCCCTTGATACGCTACAGAAAAGGCAACGGCACAACAGGAACCTGTCGGCATGTAACTACCAATCTGCGCGAGCCTGGGGAGCACTGCAAAGAATCCATTTTGGGTTGTGCTGAGCGTGCAAAGATTTCTTCTTCAAACATTGACATACGCATTTCTGCATGCCAGAAAGTCTAATCCCTTTTCCCCAGGCAGTGTCAACATGAAGGAGTTCCAACGTGCGGGTTTGCGGCGGTAGGACGAAATGATGCTGCACGAACGGCGCCGGGGCCACACGTTTTCCTGAAGGCCTGCTTACTTCTGGACCCAAATCGCCTAAGCGCGGACATGGCCGCGCCTCCTCGCCGTGCTCAGTTCGCGACACGCGAAAGTATCGTCGCTTTTCGATGCTGGCCCATTGGAGTGCTATTTCGCATCTGCTCGTGTCACCATGGGGTTTCACTGCTTGGGGTCGCTGGCCTTTGATCGTCAAGGCCGGGGTTTCCTCTCCATTGCGTGATCGTTGCATGATCATGCTCATACCACACAGCATGCTGGTCTGCACAAGGAATGCAACAAGAGGTGTCCATGCAAATCCCATGGTGATGGGAAAGAAAGCACGCCGGAATGAACTACAAAAGGAAAGACATATATTCATGATACAGACACGACGACATGAAGAAGGAAGGAAGGGAGGAAAGGAAGGAAGGGAAGGAAGGGAAGGAACGGGGAAGGGAAGGAAGGGGGAGGGGAAGGGCGGGAAGGAAGGGAGAGAAGGGAAGGAGGGAAGGAAGGGAACGAAGGGAAGGAAGGGAAGGAAGGGAAGGAAGGGAAGGAAGGGAAGGGAGGGAAGGGAGGGAAGGGAGGGAAGGGAGGGAAGGGAGGGAAGGGAGGGAAGGAAGGAAAGGAGGGAAGGGAGGGAAAGAAACACTCAAAGAACACATAGAAACTGAATACGTGAATCAACAAGCAACAAAGAAAGAACGACAGGAAGGCAGAAGGAAAGAACGCAATATCCACAGAACGAAAGAACGACGCATTCCTCCCAGGCGTGATCATGCGAGTGCTGTGTTTGCAAATCGGGGGCTTCCGTGAGTGGGTAGACATGCCTACTATATATTCCTTCAAACCCATATGAGTCTTTTCCCAACCTATGAGCGGCTGTCCCCCCCCAAAGCGCCCCCATGCTCCTTTTAACCGTGCAAGCTTGCTTCAATAAATGTCGTGCCACTAGTAGACATTCCTTCCACACAAATTATACCAGCACTGTTTTCAGATGGGGGGGGTGCCCGTGCTCGGGCACTCGCTTGCACGCGAACACAGTCGGTGCATGCGCATGCGCGCGTGCGTGTACACGTGTGCGCGTGTGCGTGCGCACTTGTGTGCATGCGCATCTGAGTGCTCATCTGTGTGCGCGTGTGCCTGTGTGTGTGTGTGAGCAGGCATACCCACGCCTACCCGCAGCTGACCCACAGGCTACCCGCAGACCTCTACAGGCTACCCTCGTAGGCCTGACTACAGCATCTGAGTGTTCGCAGATGTATCTGATCAATTTCTCATTTGAATGTTGGCTCGATATTCTTTGAAGCAAGCTTGCACGGCTGAATAGCAGGGGGTATAGGAGGTGCGCGTCAGCCTCCACGTGCATCCGCGCCTGCGACTGTGCACTTGCATGCGCGCGTGCCACGCGCGCACTTGTACGCGCGCACGCAGAGGGAGCGGAGACTCTTGAATCTTCAGCGAGAATGCGCAGAACGCACCATGAAACAGTCCCAGGCTTTCTTTCTAGTCTTCTGGCCCCCTTCAGACTTTTTGCACCGAGTGATGCTGTGAAATCTGTAGGGTGGAGATCCGAGGTTTCTTGAAGCGGCGTGCCAGGAGCAGCAGCGGCCTCAAGAGCCAAGAGGGCCAAGAAGGGTGTAGCTTCCACGGACTTTGAAAGACCAACGGAGTACAGTGTAGTACAGTACCCTGCTAAGTAGCTACTTCAGCTATTTTCAGCCTTTGTATGATTGGCTGATGTTTGGTGCGTCGTTGCGCGTGGATTACCTGGGGGGGGGGCCGTTTCGGCTGCACATCGCCGAGATGGGAGCTGAAGGGGGCCCAGAAAGCAAAGGTATGCGAGTGCCTCCCCATCAACCCACTTGCCCGGAAGATCCTCCCAAGGCCGGGTGCTGCCGCCACCCACTGGCCCCAGGCCACTGGAAACACCTACAGGACCCTTGGGGGCAACCCTAAACCCTAAACCCTAAACCCTAAACTCTAAACCCTAAACCCTAAACCCTAAACCCTAAACCGCGTTTGGGTTTTGAAGAGGATGTGGGGTCCAAGGCTGATGGCCTCACCGTGGCCAAGCTCTAAGTTCGCTCCAAGCTCGCGCTAACGGAGCTGTTCCGAACATGCCGCAAACCGCCAATCCCTAGGAGTGGGGTAGTTGGCCATGCGCCTTCCCTTTTCCTCTTGTGCTCAAGCCTCTTCATTCAAATGTGGCGGGGCCCAAGGGTTTGGGATTGACTTAGCTCGGAGTTTACGTCCCACAAAAAAGTAGATTTTTTGTTATATTTTTTTGCACAGTAGGACTGCCAGCTCGAACACAGGGTCTACAAGGAATGGCTGCCAAGCCTGTGCGTCCTGAACCCTAAACTGCCTAAGCAGCCCACAGGGCCCAAAGCCTCAGACCCCTAATTATTGGTATTATTATTATTCTTATTATTATATATTATAGTAATTATTATTATGATTATTATTATGATTATTATTATGATTATTATTATGATTATTATTATGATTATCATTGTGTTTTATTATGATTCTGGTTATGTTTATGATCATTATTGTTATGATTATTAATTTTACTGTTATTATGAGTATTTTAATTTTCATGATTCTTATGATTCTTTTTCCTAGTTCTTCTTCTTATTGCTATTATGAAGAGATTGCTCGGAGCCCAATACTCCAGGAAAATCATGGGAGACGTGAGCGCGGGCATGCCGCTGTTGTCAGGCGCGTTTGTTTCTTGGAATGGCGTTGGCAGACCTGCTTTCAATCTTTTCCGGGATGTGGAGTGAGCTGGAGTTCAGCCCTGGTTATCCAAACTTGAACCCTCCAATTCAGATTCACGCCCCGGATCCTACCAGGTCCTATCAAATTGGGAGGGGGGAGGTCCAACATGCCCCCATCCCCAGACTCCAAACTCTAAAACAGCGGTGAGCGCCGCGAGATTGCTAAGGGGTTCAGTTTCTTAGGGGGCTGAAAGGGCATGGCGACGAGATAGGTCAACTTTCCAGATAGTTTCGAGGGGGGAGCTGCTGCAGGCCACACTTTGGTCCCGGTGCAGGCAGGGCCACATGGTGACTCGTGTTTTTTTTGGTCCATGGGGCACATCTGGGCATCTGGGCTTATGTGCCTGTGGAGCTTGGATGCTCTCCTCTGCACTCTCTGACCAGTCAGATGTCCCTTGTCGACAAAAGCTAACTCTGTACATGAGTAGTAAAATTTTCAATCCCGGGGATCGTGGGTGGGCTGAGAAGGGGACTGGGTATGAAGATGCCGCATCCTCTCCTGCGTGGGGACACGTTCTAAATTTGCTGTATCAGGTCATGCGGTTTCGAAGAGAAACAGTCATACCCTTACTGCGGCGAAGTCCCTTCCGCTCTGAGCTGAAGAGGGTGGTAGTACCAAGGATGTGTAATGATATGTAGAGGACTCACGTGAGGGAGGACCGAGGAGTGGAGTGGAGGGTGGAGGGTGTCGAGCGGAGGCCTTCAGGAGGGCCGGCGGGGCGGGAGGACCGGGGCTGAGGAGGGCTGAGGGTGGGAGATGAGAGGCAGAGCCAGGATAGCTGGGCTCTGATTCGATGCGTGTCGATGATACTGGTGCCTATATGCTGCGGATCGATACCATGATAGAAAGGGCGACGACCACGGCTGCTGGCTGTCAGTGCTCATGTCCAGAATGAGGGCCACCC
>CAJNDS010002383.1:190590-298090 GCA_905221605.1 Symbiodinium natans | reverse complement strand
TCAGATGCTCGGGCCGGAAGGGCCGCAAGGGGCGCCCTACTCAGGGGACTCTTGAGATGCTTGCCATGCTTGTGTGTTGCTCGGCTGTTGCGGCCAACACCTGAAAGCAGTTCTGCAGGGCGGTCGAGGAAGTAACCCGCAGGGTATGCAATGCTGACATGTTTGGCCCATTGATGATGTTCATGTTGGGAATCTTGGGTATAAGCCTAGAATCCACAGACATGTCTTGCGGCCAGGCAGGACCCGTCACAAATGCAGTTGCAGCGAGGAAACCAACCACAGCCGCCACCCCAGCTTTGAACAAAAAACGACTCGCGCTTACGATATCTTGCGATCACTTCTTTAGGGTTTATAGTTTAGGGTTTAGTGTTTAGGGTTTAGGGTTTTAGGGGTCTTGCAATTTTTCAGCAAGCTTGCAAAGCGCGGCGCAGATCCGTGCACTATTGCACACGAGGCAGCAGATGGGCTTTGTGCCGCAAAACATGCTGGGTGGCCAGGTCGTCGCCGTGCCAAGGGCTCAGTTGGAGTTTCAACAGTACGTTGTCCAGGAACGTGGTCTGTTAGCAGGCCGGGCGCCTTGGGCTCACAGGGCAACGTGGTGGTCCGCTACTTGGGCAGAGTGTCTGTAGCCGTCTGCAATGGTGCAACAACCCCACGCAATTGATCGCACTCACCCTGCATGCTGAAGAGCGTCAGGCTGGAATGGGTGCAGTGCCAAACTTCGGACAAGTGGTTCCGATGATGGCGCGCGGCTTGGGAGATGGCTCTCTCTGTTTTTCATGGTGTCCATCCTGGGAGCTGGGAAGTGCCGCCCAGATGCCCGCCAACCAACTACCACAAGGCTTCCTGCAACAGGCCCTGCCACGTAGCTGGAGTACCAGAAGCCCTGCGGCAATACCAGAACCCCCCAAAGCACCGCCTGCGCAAACCTTCAGGCGCAAGGATGCATGTCGCAGCCTTGGTGACCGAGCTACGGCGCGAGAATGCCTGGCTTAGGGTGGGGTTTGTGTTGCTCTTTTCCTTTGTGGTGAGGCAAGGAATGCAGGGCGGCCAACGAGGAGACGGCATGATGTAGCAGCCCAAGATGGGAAAGCGCCTTTCAAGAAATTCACCAGCCTTTGAGGGCCTTTCAGAAGCAAAGGATGCAAAATCAGATGATGCAGCCTGGCAGAGGCCTGGGCAGAAGTTTCATAGGGCTGTCGCCAGCATCCGGCCACGCCCCAAAGCAACAAGAACTAAGGCATGGGCGCAGAAAGGGGGGGGGGAGTCCAAAAACAAGCAACAACACGACCAACACCGCCACCACCAGAAACACCGACGACGACGACGACAACGACGACAACAATGACAACGGCGACAGCGGGTACAAGAACAAGAACAACAACCCGATAACAACAGTATTAACATCATCATCACAACCACCACCACCAACAACAACACCAGCAGCAGCAGCAACAACAACAACAGCAACAACAGCAGCAGCAACAACAGCAACAACAGCAACAGCAACAGCAACAGCAGCAACAGCAGCAACAACAACATTTTGCATTGCACTCACTGCCAGAATCAGCATGTGGACCTCTGATCACTTTGGATCCTCGGCACGTCGGCTACTCTGTATCCGCCTTGGGAGCTCCAGCAGTCTTTGCTAGTTCGTACTTCACGCCCCTCAGGGCTGCTGAAAGGATTGTTGTGCACAGCTATGTTCGAGTATGTGGAATGCATCCGCCCCTCAGGGCTGCGATAGCGCTGTGCTGGCTGGGCACCCTACGACCGCTTCCTACTGGCTCACCTGCACCCGCGACTGCTGCAGTGCCGGCTGGCCCCGATGTTGTGTTGCAGGCTATAGCTGTGCGCTAGCTGAGTTTGGTGTGATTAAGGCGGGCAAGTGTGATATAGAAGGTCTCACCCGCCTTTTTTATTTCACAGTCCGGCCTTTTGGACTTCGAGAGGATCGCTTCCTCCAGATTGCCAGGTCTCACTACCTGCTATACTGAATCTGATTTGGCAGAGTACTTGAGGAAATCAAGAGGACATCTCCTGGTCTGATGCAGCGAATCGATGAAGAAATGAAGTTCGCACGGAGGCAGCCTCCGATATCAAGTACTCAGCACTGCAAAAGAGTGAAAAGTAAGCGCGGCTACCCCGACACCCTACTGTGAGTCACTGCGTCCAGCACCCACGCACCAGCTGTTTAGCGAGCCGTACCTCTGGTGAGGCCGACACTCAGCGTTCCCGTCTAGTGACGTCTCACACAGGTAACGCTAAACAACTGGCAGAGGGCCGTAGGCAGAGCGCACCAAGGCGGCCTTGCACGTTCCAAGTAGGATGCCCAAATTGGATGCAGGGAAGCTGAGTTTGCGAAGCCTGACCTGGGACGCCTTGCGCGGCTCCTGGGGCCAGCGCTGCGACAGGGCAAAATTTCACACCTGGTCGAGAAAATGTGGGGTTAAGGATATTAAGGAGGAAACCTCCTAATCTGATGCAATGAATCAACTTGCACATTCCAAGTAGGATGCCCAAATTGGATGCAGGGAAGCTGAGTTTGCGAAGCCTGACCTGGGACGCCTTGCGCGGCTCCTGGGGCCAGCGCTGCGACAGGGCAAAATTTCATACCTGGTCGAGAAAATGTGACCCCAACTGGCCGAACTTAACCCACCAGGCTGGAGGAGGTCTCACATAGGTACGAGTACTTTGCGAAGAGGGAAGCACCTGACCTGGGACACCTTGCACGGCTCTCGGGGCCAGCGCTGCGACAAGGCAGGTTGCATCCGAAAAAGTGACTCTAAGTTGAACCCACCGTCCTTGAGGAGGCCTCACATGTTCGGGGGGGAATTTTGCTGGGGTCAAAGGAAATGCGCACAGGGCTCTTACAGATGCTTCAGGTTCAGGGACAAAAATGGGTAAGCTTGGCCTTACGCTACAGCAGGCAGAACGGTCTACTGTAAGAAACACTACCGGGGAGGAAGCCTCCGGAGGAAACCTCCGCATGTGAAGGTTCATGCAAGAGACTGTACTTTTTAGCACGAGATCATGGCTTTATTGCGCGCAGGGCAGCATTCATGCCTAGTTGCCTTAAGCAACAGCAGGAAGATAGGTCTTCTTTAAGAAAGAACACTGCTGCGGAGGATGCCTCCGGAGGAAACCTCCGCATGCGTGCTTGGACTTGGCGGGTGCTGACAATTGGGCAAAGGCCTGCCTCATGGCTGCCTGGCTGAATCTAATCTCTTACATAGAAGGCCAAGTACGATCCTCGGCATATTTGATCCGAGAGGAGCATGGTGCATCTTGGCGGATCACTATCATCAGCTAGGTACGCAACTCCATCTCTCCAAAACCCCGCTCGGTAATGTCCAGAGCTCCAGTCTTCGCCGATATGGATAATGAATGCATAGAGGCTAAAGGACACTGCTTCTGTTGAGGTTCCGTTATCTAGAAACATTGGCATCTCAAGAACTGTGTCCAGCGCTTGTGGGCGGGAAGTTTTGATTTGCTGATCAAATCTTTGAATTTGTAAGCAAATGAGTCTTGTATCTGGAAGCAAGGCAAACACACTACCCCTGTTCGTCCATTGTGTTACTGATTGCTGAAGAGTCGAGAGTCCATCCGGCGGCTCGGGTAGATACAGAATCAAGCCACCTTTTTCCTCAACACTTATGCGTTCCTCCGGTGCTGAGATATGAACTCGCGCCTCCCATTTATCTGATGAAAGATCTGGAATACGCTGAGAGATATGCAACAGAAATTGAGATGCATCCTCCTGCCTGGGTCGTAATCGCCATCCCGCTAGCAGCGGACGAAGATGTCGCAACCTCCGAACATCCGCATGAGAGGATCTGCCATTCAGGGAACCTATTTCCGTTAGGACGGAATTTAAAGAAGGATCTGGGAACAGTCCGTCTGACAAGAGAGAGATAAGGATATGAACGACCGTGTGTGCATAGCACAGTTGATGCGGATTATGATAAGCTAGACGCCAGGCAGCGTCTTGCATGGAAGCTGTGGGAGGTGCAGTGGTTGAACGACCCGAGACGCGTGCAGTGTATGTCAGCAAAGAAGCTCGGCTGCTGGAGGAAGCCTCCTGGGAGGAAGCCTCCCTTCCTCTCACCTGGCTAATTGGAGGATCTGCACTGAAGAGATCTGGCAGCTCCATAGGCTTGGCACAAGCTGCACTCATGGCGTATGTCTGAAGCAGAACCACACATTGCTCTGCATGGCGTACTGGAGCATCTACCACAATGCGACAATACCTACATTCCTCTTTTTTGTGCAGGAGGCGCTTATGTGTTCGCATGTTGGCAAGAATGGATGCCGAGGATTGTGCCCAGAAAGCGGGATGAGCTTTCTGAATGTGCTGTTTCACTCCTTTGTGGCCAACAATGTATTGCCCACAGAGACTGCAGTTCGTTAATAGATGCTGAGTGACATGTCTCTTTTTTAGTAGAAGATCAGGATCCTTCTTAAGTTGTTCCTGCACGCTAGACTGATAGATCATTGCTATGCTTTCTGAGCTCGTACAGGATTTGGCTCGTTCTTTCAGCTCGTGCAGCTGAGGGCAAATGCCTGACTCCACATGTCTGCGAAGTTGATGCATTGTGCGCAACTGCCTGTTGCATGCCGCACATTGCGGAAGTCCTTTGCAGCTATGCACAGTGACCTGAAATTTTGGGCCTAGCTGATTCGCGCGCTGTCCTCCATGCTTCACCAGAGTATGTTGCTGAAGACCCTTAGCGCTGGAGAATTGCCGATCGCACAGAGAGCACGGTACCGCCTGATCTGCCTCAGTCAAGTCTAAATGCATGCTCTGAAGCTCCAGTTGCAGCGCAACAATCCTACCTCTAAGTCCCAGATGCCTCTGTATGTTCTGATCCGGGTTGGACTTCTGACAGGCATCTAGTGCGTCTTGATAGTTTTTCATCTGGCTGATCAAAACTGCTTGAGGAGACTGAACCTTGTATTGCTCGAACAGAGTCTTCGTGTCAATATGGCTGTAGTGCTGATGTTGCCTAAAGATGGATCTTAGCATCCTAGAGTATTTACTCTGAAGCTTCTGAAGACCTGATGAGGTGACGCCAGTGGCCACAAGCCCATGCAAGAGTGAGGATTCCACATAGACCCTCCAGATCTCCAACTTCTTTGAAGCCTCCAAGGCCTTAGTGGAGCACAGGATGTGTCGAAGTAGCTCAAACTTGCCTTGAGCTTGGGCGATCCTATAGTCAACAGTCTGGTCTTTGTAGGATCCATAGCTGAGCTGCACCCCTAGATATGTCAGTTTGTGATGAATCGGAATCTTATGTCCTGAGGGAAGGACGATGTGCAACTGCTTCTCTTTGCGCATCGTGTGCTTCTTGCGAAAGATGGACTGCTGAGTGCCCTGAACCATTAGCAAGGCTTTGGACTTCGCTGGATTGACTTCCAGCCCCACGTCCTCAAGAGACTGAAAGAGAGCCTCTATTCTGAGCAGGACTTTCTGAAGTTCAGGAAAGCTCGAGAAGGTTTCCTGGAGCAGGAAATCGTCTGCAAAGACCGTTAGGATTTCCCTAGCTTGCTTGCTATCTGGGCCCCATTTCTGCTCCATTCTGCTCATGACTAGAAGTGTCAGCGCAGACCACAATGCCGGGGCTAGCTTACAACCTTGTTTGATTCCTGAAGAAGTGGGAACTTGAATCTCTAGTCCACCTGTGCCCATGTTGTAGGAGGTCTCACTGTGTAGTTGAACTACCAGTTCTTTCGTAACAGGGTCTGTTCCCAGGCGATCCAAGGCAGCTAGCAGCTCATGTCTATTAACAGAATCAAAAGCTTTGCTCAGATCAACCGAAATAGTGAGTGCCCCTGACAGCTGAGCCTGCCTAGCTCCACGTTGGGACTTGTGCAGGTCCCTGCGATGCTCTTGACGGAGCTGCTGCGCGAAATCAAGGTGCTGACATGCTTTCGCGATGGCGTCCCGCACCCCCCTCTGCCTGATGTACGCAAATTGAGGCTGAAGCTGTGAGCTCACCTGCAGTGCTGGTGCAATGCGAGTCTTCACTGCGCCTGCTAGCACTTTGCCTGGCACGCTGATGACTCCTATGGGCCTCAGGTTTTGCATGGCGGTGGCTGGCTTGCCCGGCTTGGGGATCCATGCAATTCGAGGGTCCTTTAGATAAGGGGAAATTTCTGATTGGGACACCTCAGAGTTGATTAGACCTGCTATGTGTTCGTGGGCGTCAGGACCTAGACTCTTCCAAGCTGATACTGGGGCTGAGGTGCTGGGGACTGCTTTCCCCACTGGCACTGTCTTGATTTGCGAGGATACCTGCAAGGCGGTGATCGCTGTTCTGGGCACAGCGGCAACTGAGTGCAAAGGAGGACTTTTGGAGAAGATTTGATTCGAGTATTCGCGCATAGTTTTTAGCGAGGCCTCCGTATCAAGCGGCTCACCTGCTTGATCTCTTAGGTTGACTCTCTGCACTGGGCGCCACGGAGCAAGTTTCCTGAGAGCATGAGCCAGTTTGTGGGATTGTTGCCTTTTATCTTCCTGGGCTTGTAGAAGCAACTGCTCTTGCTTCTCTAGCTTTCTTTGTTTTTGCTGTTTTTTGAAAGCCCGCGCCTCCTCTTTGATGTCCTCCACAAGCTTCTGGCAGTCTGGATTATGCTCGGTTCCAGCCCGCTTGTGCGCCTGGATTTGCCGCACTTTCTTCCAATATTCCTGATGAATTGGACCTGCTGCTGGCTGAGACTTGCGTGGAGGAGGATAGTGCTCAGCTGATACACGAACCATCACTTCATCCAGTTCTTGCCAAGACGGTCTCTCTTGCATTGTCCTCACCACTGCTTCCGTCAGACGATGTGAGTATGCATGCCAGTTGTCATCTTTCCGCCGAAAGCTCGCATCCAGGGCTGTGGCATCAAACGGCCGTGGCCTGCTGGGCGTAGGACTGTAAGGAGGAATGAACAGAGTAGCTCGCACTGGAAAATGTTTTGATCCATCTCTGTAGGCAGCCACAGGAAAGTTCTTATCAGAGTAGGCCTCCTTGGATCTCCTCCGAGCATCGTGCAGTCTGACCAGCATAAAATCGATCTGCGAGGAATATGTGCCATCACTGTTAGTATACGTACTGCGATGGCCAGAAGCCCATGTGTTCAGCGCAGTGAGTCCACAGGATTTGCAGAGCGAGGGCAGCGTCTTCACATCCGCATTTGCAAACCGTACTCGATGAGGCACACTTGGTCCGATATGAGGACGTTCAGTCACCGCATGCGCATTGAAATCCCCAGCCACAATCAAGAAATCACGTTGCGGGACTCTCTGTATTCGATTTTCGAGCTGTGTCATCACGTCCTTTCTCCTGCCTCTGTTTTCCGTCTTCGAAAGCTTTGAATCCCAGACGTGCTGATACAGGTTCAGGAGATGTATCCTGGATCTCTGCCACGGGATCATGACGTGCTGCAAATGCCCTGGAACAATGGAAGTGCTGCGAATTTCTGAAAGAGGAGCCAGTGAGCTATGCACCAAGACAACCAGGCCAGCCTTGTGTCTGCTTGTTGAGCCACAGGTTAAGACTGACCACGGGCCTGAGCTGTAGACCTGGTCCTGCTGCCAATGCGATTCCTGCAGGAAGACGATTTTGATGTTCTTGTACTCTGTTGTTGCCAAAAGGGCCAGAGTCTCGTTCCAAACTCGGCTTGTAATTGAGCCTGCGTTCCAAGTAAGGACTTCCATGTCAAATTTGTGATGGATCTGTCTGTTCGGTTGAAAAGATCGCTTCTCCGCTTTCGCAGGAGACGCGAATTGTCCTTCATGAGCTCCTAGAGCCTGAGCTGTCAGAAGACGGCCTTTGTAAAGTGCTGCTCCCTTCGCCAGGGCAACTTTACAAGCTCTTTGGTAGCTTCGCTTGCCGGTTTTGTTCATGGTTAGCTGACTTCGCTGCGCATGCTGCTCAGCTTCATCGGGGGGCGCTACTTCCCGAAACCCTCGATTCTGATCCATGGCTGGACCCTGGGACTTGGGACCCAGGCACCCAAGAAAGCTCGCTACGGCTACGAGAAATAAAATCCTCATCTTGGGCCAGAATCTTAGCAACAACAACAACAACAACAGCAACAGCAACAGCAACAGCAACAGCAACAGCAACAGCAACAGCAACAACAACAGCAACAGCAACAGCAGCAACAGCAGCAACAGCAGCAACAGCAGCAACAGCAGCAACAGCAGCAGCAGCAACAGCAGCAACAGCAGCAACAGCAGCAACAGCAGCAACAGCAGCAGCAGCAACAGCAGCAGCAGCAGCAGCAGCAGCAGCAACAGCAGCAGCAGCAGCAGCAGCAGCAGCAGCAGCAGCAGCAGCAGCAGCAGCAGCAGCAGCAGCAGCAGCAGCAGCAGCAGCAACAGCAACAGCAACAGCAACAGCAACAGCAAAGTAAGAGCAACAGCAACAGCAACAGCAACAGCAACAGCAACAGCAACAGCAACAGCAACAGCAACAGCAACAGCAACAGCAACAGCAACAGCAACAGCAACTGCAACTGCAACTGCAACTGCAACTGCAACTGCAACTGCAACTGCAACTGCAACTGCAACTGCAACTGCAACTGCAACTGCAACTGCAACTGCAACTGCAACTGCAACTGCAACTACTACAACTGCTACAACTGCTACAGCTACTTCAACTACTACAACTACTGCAACTAGTACGACTGCTACATCTGCTACCACCGCGACAACTACTACAACTACTACAGCTACTACAATTACTACAACGACTCCAACTGCTACAACTGCTACAACTGCTACAACTACTGCATCTACTGCATCTACTACAACTACGACTGCTACAACTGCTACAACTACTACAACTACTACCACTACAACTACAACTGCAACTGCAAGTGCAACTGCAACAACAACAGCATCAACAACATCAACATCATCAGCACCATCAACAGCAACATGAACAGCAACACTATCACCAATATTAACAACAGCAGGAACAACATCATGACCAACAACATCAACAACATGAACAACATCATGAACAACAACATGAACAACAACATCCACAACCGTATGAACAACAACAACAACAACAACAACATTTTGCATTGCACTCACTGCCAGAATCAGCATGTGGACCTCTGATCACTTTGGATCCTCGGCAAGTCGGCTACTCTGTATCCGCCTTGGGAGCTCCAGCAGTCTTTGCTAGTTTGTACTTCACGCCCCTCGGGGCTGCTGAAGATTGTTGTGCACAGCTATGTTCGAGTATGTGGAATGCATCCGCCCCTCGGGGCTGCGATAGCGCTGTGCTGGCTGGGCACCCTACGACCGCTTCCTACTGGCTCACCTGCGCCCGCGACTGCAGCAGTGCCGGCTGGCCCCGGTGTTGTGTTGCAGGCTATAGCTGTGCGCTAGCTGAGTTTGATGTGATTAAGGCGGGCAAGGATGATATAGAGGGTCTCACCCGCCTTTGTTATTTCACAGTCCGGCCTTTTGGACTTCGGGAGGATCGCTTCCTCCAGATTGCCAGGTCTCACTACCTGCTATACTGAATCTGCTTTGGCAGAGTACTTAAGGATGTTCAGGAGGAAACCTCCTGACCTGAAGCATTGAATCAAAGAAGAAATTGGAGTGGGCACGGAGGCCGCCACCGATATCAAGCACTCAACACTGCAAAAGAGTGAAAAGTAAGCGCGGCTACCCCGACACCCTACTGTGAGTCACTGCGTCCAGCACCCACGCACCAGCTGTTTAGCGAGCCGTACCTCTGGTGAGGCCGACACTCAGCGTTCCCGTCTAGTGACGTCTCACACAGGTAACGCTAAACAACTGGCAGAGGGCCGTAGGCAGAGCTCACCAAGGCGGCCTTGCACGTTCCAGGTAGAATGCCCAAATTTGATACAGGGAAGCTGGATTTGCGAAGCCTTACCTGGGACGCCTAGCGCGGCTACTGGGGCCAGCGCTGCGACAGGGCAAAACCTCACGCCTGGTCGAGAAAATGTGGAGCTAAGGATATTCAGGAGGAAACCTCCTGATCTGAAGCAATGAATCAATAAGTTCAAGAAAACGGAAAGAATTAAGAAAGAAACGGAAGTGCATGACAATTAGAGTAGATCAAGATTGCCAGCTTGCTGATTGAAAAAGAGAATTAATGATTGAAGTTTGCCTGAAGCGCAAGCTGCTCACAACAGAAAGTTCCATCAAGTGTGAGCATGCATGCTGGTGCCAACGAGATGATGAGCTGCTGATTGTTCAGAGCATCGGTTGACGTCAGCCAAATGCAGCCTGCATCACGAGCGGTGTGCTCTGCATGGGGTAGGTGGGTGGAATCCCCATTGTGCAACACAGACTCAGGCATGATTTCTTCCTCATAGCCGCTGATGGTCTCAAAAAGCCAGCTGCTTTTGTTGCAAGGCTGGACAAGTGATATTGCAATCCCTTGCTGGAGAAGCTCCATTGCACTTGAATGTATAAAGAAGGTCTCAAGAAGATGAAAGATGCAAGCAAAATGGGAGGAAACCTCCAAGTGAAAGAAAGAAAGAGACACTATTATCAACCTTTGTGCTAATGGAGTTCTGCCATACTAATGCATGGCTAGTCACGCTGAGAGCCGCACCGTCAAATGGGCCGATTTATGTGCTGAAAAGTGTACAGGGAATCGGCGAGGTGCAGGAAGGGGAGGAAGCCTCCGGAGGTAGCCCCCACTCATGCTGTGAGACCTGCCGAAATGGTGGTCCACTGTGCGATCGCTATGTTCATCTCCGCATCCTCGGCAAAGAACTCATCCCGGACCTGCCCAACCTCTTGTTGGTACTGAGCGTCAAGATGCGGGGGCAGCATACCTGACGTATACCGGAGAATGTGCGTCTCCCGATAGAAGCTCTCAAGTTCGGTGAGGATCACGATGTAGTACCACGATCCTTGGGTGGTGGGAAGCTCGGTGAACCTCATCTGGCTTAAGTAACGGAGGCTGATGCTCCGCAACTTTTGGCGCCGGGCCGCCTTAACTTCACGCCATTCATCATATCCGGTCAATGACTGTGCTGCCCAATGCAGTGTCCTCAACCTCTCTGCTTGGAGCACCTCATGTGCGTAGTTCATGAACTGGGCGAGGATTTTCACCTTGTGAGTGTGGAGGTACTCCGCAACCCTTGCGCTGGTAGTCTCGGAGGAAATGTTCGGGTCCTCAGCAACTACCTGCTGGTGCACGAGAGCAACCAGGAGCGGAGTGAGCGCTTGCACCAAGCTAGTGCTCTCCATTGGAAACTCGGGTGTTGATGGCTGGATTCGAGGTTAGAATGGCTACTGCAAATGGAAGAGTGAGGCGGTTTCTTATGGCGGGCAGGCATTGACCATTGCTAACAGGCATGCAAGAGCTATAGCTGAAAGCTGCACGGCTCAAGAACAAGGAACTGCAGAAGGAAGCGCCTGCCACTGCTTGTGGACTGCGCGACGCTAAGCTCACCTGGGCAATGAGCAGGTGGAGGATGGGGAAACTCCTCTTAGAGCATGCAAATAGAGACAACTCGTGCAGGCTGTGTCAAAGTCTTTGTTGCCTTAAGCAGAGGGCGTACTTGCTGTCTACTTTAAAATGAAGTGGAGGAATCCTCCGGAGGAAGCCTCCCGCTGCGAAAGTAGACCACGGCAGAACGAATTCGGTTCAGGTGAAACTGCTGAGGACGCTTTAGAAGGGCAGAGACTTGCCTGTGTGCCGATCAATGACAGTGCTGATGTGGGACAGGTCAATGGGTCCACGCGTCAGCAGTACTCCATTCTTCGCCCGACGCACTCTGTGTCCACTGTCGATCAAAGACGGCAGGTGGATCCAGATCTCCACTGAAGAGTCCTCCCTGAATCCTGCAGTTTTGGTTGGTGACAAAGACATATGTATGTCACGTCTTTGCATTCTGCGCAGCTGAGAGGAGCGAATCTGCTGCCAGGCCCGCCAGCTCGTCCCGTGGACACCCCACTCCGGTGTTGTGGAGGAGGACAGAACTTCATGCAGTTGATCTTCGTCCAGTGGAATGTCATGACCATGACCCTGTAAGGCTCTGATGTAGATTTCACCGTCTTCCTCTGAGGTCATCTGCTCCATGCGGACCTTCTGTGAGGTTTCCAGTACTCGCTGTACTTCATGAACCGTCACTTCAGCCCGCCAAAATTGCCTGGAATTAAGAAGGCTTTTCAAATTGGCATAGCCAGCAGCGTCTAGCGAAATGCCATACTTCACTGGGTCATGTCTGAGAGCCTGTGTGAGGAGCTTGCCTATCATCACTCGTCTGGTTTCGTGAGCGCCCCGTCCAGAAAGCCGATCAAGAGTACCATCCAGATCTGCTAAACTTGGTGTGTGCTGAGTTGTTGGCTGCCAGGCATGCTCTCTTCTGCTTCCCTCTTGCTGCTGTGGGACTTCCTGATGAAATGGATCCTGTGGATCTGTGCCTCGGCAGCAGCGGCTGGTGACCAAACCCCCCAGGATTCATCACTATCATCTTCGGGCTGATGCAAGGAGGTCGGCAGAGCACTGTGGTCAGAGTCCATTGCCTTGTTTACTCTCCAAGGAGGAGTTGCGAGCTGCCAGGTGGAGTTATCATCATCTTGAGAGACAGCTGACTCCTTGGCAGGTTGGGAGGAGGATCTTGGTGGATTTCTGTATGAACTCGGCTCCTCCGGTCTTTCCCTCGCTATGCGCTGAACTGGGGCAGCTTCCGCAAGGGGGTTCCAGCCAGTCTGCACATAGGTCCCCAAAGGCAGTGAGTCTGTGATGTGAAGCAGCAGCGCCTCGAGCTGGACGTAGTCTTCCCTGAGAATGTACTGATCCGTTGCTTTGGAGCCACGGAGAGACCCTGCAGCCTGGTCGAACGACACTGCTAATTTGGCCGCAACTGCTCGGAGAGACTTGTTGCCTTCTTTCAAGATGGGAAACCATACATGCGTCACATATGACTCTGCCTTGCGCTCATGCTTGCCGGAATGGATGTAGACTCCCGGGTAGCCCTCAAAATATTGTTCTCCTTGAGAGGCATCCTGGGACGGTTGCAACTTTCCCAGATACAGGATCGAGTAGAGCGATTCCAATTTTGTCCCATGATAGCCCACTCTGTCATCCGTGCCGGTGCGTCTCTGAACAACATCTCTTAGGGGGAAGCGCACCCAGTCTTCCTGCAAGACAGGATCTCCCAACTTTGCAGTCAAATCGGAGTTGCTCGGACCTTTACGCGTTCTCAGAAATGTGCGGATAAATATTTTGGCCTCCTCCATGACCTCCATAGTCGGATCCAACTGTTCACGCTCCTTGTGACGCTTGTTCCATGCATAGCGGCTCTGAACATGAGTGCTGGTGTTCCAGTCTGATGCCTGCCCACTGGCCCTCTGATCAAAATCAGGAACCAGAAAGGAAATGGATTCAGCTCGGTCAGGAGTTCTTTCGGAGGAAACCTCCACGGAGGAAGCCTCCGCTCTCGGCAGGAAAGTGACAGGCTGTGAGGACGGAGCTGCCTTGGCCTTCTTACCTCCTCTGTTGTGGTTCGGCTTACGCCGGGCGCTGTGCGTCCCGCCAACTCAGTGGATCCTTGCCTTGTTGCGCTCGCCTTCTATTTAAAGCCTCAAACTCATCGTTCGTCAAATCACGTTCCATGTTGAGGGCCTGATCCTATTGGCTTGAGAGATGCTTCGGCATTGCATTGGGTCAATGAGCGAACTTCAACCAAGCAGCTGGTGGGTGTCCCTACAGAGGAGAATGCTATTATAAAATCCTCCAACCTGCAAGAGAACCCGGACAGGAGAGAGAGATCCTAAGAAGGAAGGAGTGGTTGCTTCCCAGAAGGTGAGTGATTGCACTTGCTGTAATTCTGACACGCGTAGGCCGCCGACCGTAGCAAGGAGGAAGCCTCCGGAGGAAGCCTCCCGAGCAACGCAATGCGAGTGCGCTCATACAGGCTGGGCTATGATGCAGTGAAAGCAGAGGCTTTTGGCTCCCTGGTGCTGAAGACATCTCACACGAGGACTGATTCTAATACAGACCATCTGAGAAGCTATGTACTAGTACGGATTCTGAGCAGGCCGCCGCTGTGCTCTTGGCCTCACACTGCTCGACGATGGTCCTGGTAGCATGACTCTGATGCCTTGGTAGTGAAGAGTCCAGGTCAAGTAGTCCATCCGTTCAGAGAGAGCTTGGGTGTCGGAAAGACGATAGAGACGCTCGATGTGAGCACCATAGATCTGGGCACTCTGAGCGAGCTGAGTCACCTCTGCATTCAGTTGCCGGACTTGCCCATGTAGTCTGACCTGATCCCGTTGCATTTCCTCGATGAGGCGAGCTTGAGCATCTATAAGCTTCTGGGCTTTACTTAGCGCAGTATCCAGCTCCCAAAGTGCCACTCGATCAGCCTCCGTGAAGATCCAGCCCTCTCTGGCATACATGCGTTCAGCTCGGTATGACATTGACTCTCTACTAGCCAGCTATGGGATTGATTGCGCGAGCAAGAAAAGCTGCTAGGATAAGAGAAGAACATATGCAGCTGGGAGAGGAAGGCAAGCTGAGGGACAAACCTGCGCTTATTGAAGGCAATGCAGAATTTTTTTGCCTCTATGTGAAAGGATCTTCTCAAGCTGAAGGTGCTCTATGAGCTAGCTGCTGCCGGATGCCTGCTTTGCAAGCGACTTAGCTATTGGACTACGCTGAACGCTCCCTGGCCTTAGTGAGCCTTCAATGGCTGCCCAGACTGCATTGTCCGTGAGTCCGGACAGGGCTTGATGGAACTTACCTTTGAGATGTTGGAGTTGGACCTGGATGTGAACTCGAACTGGGCCACCTGTCATCTTCTCGACGATCGGACGCGATGGCATGAGCCTGGAGATCAACTGTGGGTGCTGCGCAAGCTCCTCCAAGCACGTTTTGAGCAATTGAACGACGTCTTCTGCGGGGACTGCCCTGCGAGCAGTGTCAAGCACCGTCTTGTCTTGCTCACTGCTCCACTGCTGGTAGACAAAGGCTGGAGCTTCGGTGTCCTTCACACGTACCACCCAACCCTCCTTCTCCGCATCCGCTAGCACGTCTTCTTTAGTCTGAATCTGCTCTACTCTTTCTAAGGTCCAGGTACATGACCCAGCTCAGTTCCTGCTGAAGTGTATTCAGCGAGTCCTCATGGTTGATGGACAGCCTAGTTAGGGACTGTAGGACTTTCTCATTTGAAGCGCCCCGGCCAGTGCCCCGACCCCTACCTTTGGCTTTCTGCTTTGGCAGGTTCTTCGGTTCAGCCTGTCTGATCTTCTTGGTTGGAGAATCATCTTCATCTGGCTCATCCGCACGCTTGGATTTGGAGGGTGCTGACGATTGTGCAAAGGCCTGCCTCATGGCTACCTAGCTGAATCTATACTCTTACATAGAAGGCCAAGTAAGAACCTCGACATATTTGATCCGAGAGGAGCGTGGTGCGTCTTGGCGATTCACTATCATCAGCTAGGTACGCTACGCTCTCTCTCCAAAATCCCGCTCTGTAATGTCCAGAGTTCCAGTCTTCACCGATATGAATGATAAATGCATAGAGGCCAAAGGACACAGCTTCTGTTGAGGTTCCGTTATCTAGAAACATTGGCATCTCAAGAACTGTGTCCAGCGCTTGTGGGCGGGAAGTTTTGATTTGCTGATCAAATCTTTGGATCTGTAAGCAAATTAGTCTTGTATCTGGAAGCAAGGCAAACACACTACCCCTGTTCGTCCATTGTGTTACTGATTGCTGAAGAGTCGAGAGTCCATCCGGCGGCTCGGGTAGATACAGAATCAAGCCACCTTTTTCCTCAACACTTATGCGTTCCTCCGGTGCTGAGATATGAACTCGCGCCTCCCACTTATCTGAAGAAAGATCCGGGATCCGCTGAGAGATATGCAACAGAAATTGAGATGCATCCTCCTGCCTGGGTCGTAATCGCCATCCTGCTAGCAGCGGACGAAGATGTCGCAACCTCCGAACATCCGCATGAGAGGATCTGCCATTCAGGGAACCTATTTCCGTTAGGATGGAATTTAAGGAAGGATCTGGGAACAGTCCATCTGACAAGAGAGAGAGAAGGATATGAACGACCGTGTGTGCATAGCACAGTTGATGCGGATTATGATAAGCTAGACGCCAGGCAGCGTCTTGCATGGAAGCTGTGGGAGGTGCAGTGGTTGAACGACCCGAGACGCGTGCAGTGTATGTCAGCAAAGTAGCTCGGCTGCTGGAGGAAGCCTCCTGGGAGGAAGCCTCCCTGCCTCTCACCTGGCCAGTTGGAGGATCCGCACTAAAGAGATCTGGCAGTTCCATAGGATTGGCGCAAGCTGCACTCATGGCGTATGTCTGAAGCAGAACCACACATTGCTCTGCATGTCGTACTGGAGCATCTACCACAATACGACAGTACCTACATTCTTCTTTTTTGTGCAGGAGGCGCTTATGTGTTCGCATGTTGGCAAGAATGGATGCCGAGGATTGTGCCCAGAAAGCAGGATGAGCTTTCTGAATGTGCTGTTTCACTCCTTTGTGGCCAACAATGTATTGCCCACAGAGACTGCAGTTCGTTAATAGATGCTGAGTGACATGTCTCTTTTTTAGTAGAAGATCAGGATCCTTCTTAAGTTGTTCCTGCACGCTAGACTGATAGATCATTGCTATGCTTTCTGAGCTTGTACAGGATTTGGCTCGTTCTTTCAGCTCGTGCAGCTGAGGGCAAATGCCTGACTCCACATGTCTGCGAAGTTGATGCATTGTGCGCAACTGCCTGTTGCATGCCGCACATTGCGGAAGTCCTTTGCAGCTATGCACAGTGACCTGAAATTTTGGGCCTAGCTGATTCGCACGCTGTCCTCCATGCTTCACCAGAGTATGTTGCTGAAGACCCTTAGCACTGGAGAATTGCCGATCGCACAGAGAGCACGGTACCGCCTGATCTGCCTCAGTCAAGTCTAAATGCATGCTCTGAAGCTCCAGTTGCAGCGCAACAATCCTACCTCTAAGTCCCAGATGCCATTGTATGTTCTGATCCGGGTTGGACTTCTGACAGGCATCTAGTGCGTCTTGATAGTTTTTCATCTGGCTGATCAAAACTGCTTGAGGAGACTGAACCTTGTAGTGCTCGAACAGAGTCTTCGTGTCAATATGGCTGTAGTGCTGATGTTGCTTAAAGATGGATCTTAGCATCCTAGAGTATTTACTCTGAAGCTTCTGAAGACCTGATGAGGTGACGCCAGTGGCCACAAGCCCATGCAAGAGTGAGGATTCCACATAGACCCTCCAGATCTCCAACTTCTTTGAAGCCTCCAAGGCCTTAGTGGAGCACAGGATGTGTCGAAGTAGCTCAAACTTGCCTTGAGCTTGGGCGATCCTATAGTCAACAGTCTGGTCTTTGTAGGATCCATAGCTGAGCTGCACCCCTAGATATGTCAGTTTGTGATGAATCGGAATCTTATGTCCTGAGGGAAGGACGATGTGCAACTGCTTCTCTTTGCGCATCGTGTGCTTCTTGCGAAAGATGGACTGCTGAGTGCCCTGAACCATTAGCAAGGCTTTGGACTTCGCTGGATTGACTTCCAGCCCCACGTCCTCAAGAGATTGAACGAGAGCCTCTATTCTGAGCAGGACTTTCTGAAGTTCAGGAAAGCTCGAGAAGGTTTCCTGGAGCAGGAAATCGTCTGCAAATACCGTTAGGATTTCCCTAGCTTGCTTGCTATCTGGACCCCATTTCTGCTCCATTCTGCTCATGACTAGAAGTGTCAGCG
Source organism: Symbiodinium natans (assembly GCA_905221605.1). Lineage (NCBI taxonomy): Eukaryota > Dinophyceae > Suessiales > Symbiodiniaceae > Symbiodinium > Symbiodinium natans. The sequence goes on along the minus strand of CAJNDS010002383.1, from coordinate 280,361 downwards.
CAGACCACAATGCCGGGGCTAGCTTACAACCTTGTTTGATTCCTGAAGAAGTGGGAACTTGAATCTCTAGTCCACCTGTGCCCATGTTGTAGGAGGTCTCACTGTGTAGTTGAACTACCAGTTCTTTCGTAACAGGGTCTGTTCCCAGGCGATCCAAGGCAGCTAGCAGCTCATGTCTATTAACAGAATCAAAAGCTTTGCTCAGATCAACCGAAATAGTGAGTGCCCCTGACAGCTGAGCCTGCTTGGCTCCGCGTTGGGACTTGTGCAGGTCCCGCGATGCTCTTGACGGAGCTGCTGCGCGAAATCGAGGTGCTGACATGCTTTCGCGATAGCGTCCCGCACCCCCCTCTGCCGAATGTAAGCAAATTGAGGCTGAAGCTGGGAGCTCACCTGCAATGCTGGTGCAATGCGAGTCTTCACTGCGCCTGCTAGCACTTTGCCTGGCACGCTGATGACTCCTATGGGCCTCAGGTTTTTCATGGCGGTGGCTGGCTTGCCCGGCTTGGGGATCCATGCAATTCGAGGGTCCTTTAGATAAGGGGAAATTTCTGATTGAGACACCTCAGAGTTGATTAGACCTGCTATGTGTTCGTGGGCGTCAGGACCTAGACTCTTCCAAGCTGATACTGGGGCTGAGGTGCTGGGGACTGCTTTCCCTACTGGCACTGTCTTGATTTGCGAGGATACCTGCAAGGCGGTGATCGCTGTTCTGGGCACAGCGGCAACTGAGTGCAAAGGAGGACTTTTGGAGAAGATTTGATTCGAGTATTCGCGCATAGTTTTTAGCGAGGCCTCCGTATCAAGCGGCTCACCTGCTTGATCCCTTAGGTTGACTCTCTGCACTGGGCGCCACGGAGCAAGTTTCCTGAGAGCATGAGCCAGTTTGTGGGATTGTTGCCTTTTATCTTCCTGGGCTTGTAGAAGCAACTGCTCTTGCTTCTCTAGCTTTCTTTGTTTTTGCTGTTTTTTGAAAGCCCGCGCCTCCTCTTTGATGTCCTCCACAAGCTTCTGGCAGTCTGGATTATGCTCGGTTCCAGCCCGCTTGTGCGCCTGGATTTGCCGCACTTTCTTCCAATATTCCTGATGAATTGGACCTGCTGCTGGCTGAGACTTGCGTGGAGGAGGATAGTGCTCAGCTGATACACGAACCATCACTTCATCCAGTTCTTGCCAAGACGGTCTCTCTTGCATTGTCCTCACCACTGCTTCCGTCAGACGATGTGAGTATGCATGCCAGTTGTCATCTTTCCGCCGAAAGCTCGCATCCAGGGCTGTGGCATCAAACGGCCGTGGCTTGCTGGGCGTAGGACTGTAAGGAGGAATGAACAGAGTAGCTCGCACTGGAAAATGTTTTGATCCATCTCTGTAGGCAGCCACAGGAAAGTTCTTATCAGAGTAGGCCTCCTTGGATCTCCTCCGAGCATCGTGCAGTCTGACCAGCATAAAATCGATCTGCGAGGAATATGTGCCATCACTGTTAGTATACGTACTGCGATGGCCAGAAGCCCATGTGTTCAGCGCAGTGAGTCCACAGGATTTGCAGAGCGAGGGCAGTGTCTTCACATCCGCATTTGCAAACCGTACTCGATGAGGCACACTTGGTCCAATATGAGGACGTTCAGTCACCGCATGCGCATTGAAATCCCCAGCCACAATCAAGAAATCACGTTGCGGGACTCTCTGTATTCGATTTTCGAGCTGTGTCATCACGTCCTTTCTCCTGCCTCTGTTTTCCGTCTTCGAAAGCTTTGAATCCCAGACGTGCTGGTACAGGTTCAGGAGATGTATCCTGGATCTCTGCCACGGGATCATGACGTGCTGCAAATGCCCTGGAACAATGGAAGTGCTGCGAATTTCTGAAAGAGGAGCCAGTGAGCTATGCACCAAGACAACCAGGCCAGCCTTGTGTCTGCTTGTTGAGCCACAGGTTAAGACTGACCACGGGCCTGAGCTGTAGACCTGGTCCTGCTGCCAATGCGATTCCTGCAGGAAGACGATTTTGATGTTCTTGTACTCTGTTGTTGCCAAAAGGGCCAGAATCTCGTTCCAAACTCGGCTTGTAATTGAGCCTGCGTTCCAAGTAAGGACTTCCATGTCAAATTTGTGATGGATCTGTCTGTTCGGTTGAAAAGAACGCTTCTCCGCTTTCGCAGGAGACGCGAATTGTCCTTCATGAGCTCCTAGAGCCTGAGCTGTCAGAAGACGGCCTTTGTAAAGTGCTGCTCCCTTCGCCAGGGCAACTTTACAAGCTCTTTGGTAGCTTCGCTTGCCGGTTTTGTTCATGGTTAGCTGACTTCGCTGCGCATGCTGCTCAGCTTCATCGGGGGGCGCTACTTCCCGAAACCCTCGATTCTGATCCATGGCTGGACCCTGGGACTTGGGACCCAGGCACCCAAGAAAGCTCGCTACGGCTACGAGAAATAAAATCCTCATCTTGGGCCAGAATCTTACAACAACAACAACAACAACAACAACAACAACAACAACAACAACAACAACAACAACAACAACAACAACAATTATTGATAACACCATACCGACAACGTTAACAACAACATGAACAGCAGCATGCACAACATTAACAGCGACATGAACAACAATATGTTCGAGCCTGGGCGGTACTGGGGACCGGGCCGGGTTTAAGGGTTACGGGACTGAGGGTCCAAAACGCTGATGCTCATGAAAGAGAAGGGTGGGACCGATGTCGGGAAGGGGGAGGCAAGGGGAGGCAAGGCGGCTGGGGTCGGGATCTTCATTTTCCCTACAAAGGAAGAGAAAATCCGGCAGAGGCGTGGGGGGGGGGGGGAGGCCAGGCGCCAAAATGCCAGGGCAAATGACGTTTGGGGGGTAGGAGGCCGGGGCACGGACTTGGCAGGTCAGAGGGGCAGGGTGAACTATTGGCTTCTAGGGGGAAAGATCGGGAGTGGTTTTCGTGCTTCCCCTGCCCTACCCTCAAGGCCCGGGGTCGGCAGATGATTTTTAGGCAGTTGCCAGAACAAGTCTGCACAGGTGCGAGTCACACGCAAGGCTGCTGATAGAGCAGCACGGTCTCGCGACCTCAGGCCTTGGGTGGGAATTGTCAAGCGTACAGTCAGCAGAGCCGTGGTGTCAGGAGTTTGTTCGTGCCGGGGCATTCGCGCGGAATGATAAAAGTGGTAGGCCCGTCATGGTAGCATCAGCCGCCGATCTGCTGCCCTCGTTGCGGGTTTAGGGGTTAGGGGTTTAGGGGTTTAGGGGTTAGGGGTTTGGGGCTTAGGGTTTAGGGTTTAGGTGTCAGCTATACGATTTAAAGCCAGCCCTGCAGCCCTAAAGGCAAAGGCGGAGCAGATTCTGTGATCAGATCAGATTCCAAATTGTGAGGTCCTCGGCGCTTGGTGTGGAATGTTGAGGCAGGCACGATGGCTTTCAGGGGCGTTGCATTCAAGGCATTTCAGGTTGAAGGGACAGCTTCGGCATGCTTTCGCCTGCTGGTATATTTGGTTTGACTGCCAGGCTGTTTCATCTTCGCGTGGCTTTTGTGAATAATCCGGGATTGGACAAACTGAAAAGCATGCCCAACAGTCGCACATGAAGCCGCGCAACGTGTCTTTTTGAGCATCTGCACATCATGTTGTTCTTCGTTTGTCCCAATCTGAGCGTCGTGAAGGCATGTGCTCTGGAGCTTGGTCAAGCAATGCCAAATGCAATGCTTGCACCCCTGCAACAGAGATGGGCTTGGCCCAGATTCGGCTTCCGAAACTGGGCCCTGTGGATCCTGTGAATAACTTGTGAAAAATCTTAGTGTTGGTTAGTAGGGAATGGGGGAATGAGGTACCCTTCATAATCCCTTAAAGGGTATATATGTATGTATATAGGGCCCTAATTCCCTCATTCCCTGCTAAACAACAGCAAGAAAATGCTTGCTCGGATGAGATGCCATCTCCATCCTTTCAGCCGCAGATTCTCGCAGAGCTTTGGTGGCGTCAAGAACACTCGACCTTGTCAAGAACCCCAAAACCCCTGCCCTGGACAATACAGGCCCTGGTGCGTATTTTGATGCGCCAACGGAACCTCAAACCCTAAAGCTGGAGCCTTAACGCCCCTTAAGCATGCGCCTGACAACTGGGCCCAGTTTCGGAGACGCCTAGGTTTGGCGGCAGTGCATCCTTCCCGCCAATTTTAAGTTTAGCCGGCGCCGGTCCAGCTCGGTGACAAAATGCATTACGACCTGTTCAGGATTTACGGTGATTTATATGATGGATTGTGATGGTAGATGTGTGGAAATTTCAGGGAACTCCCGGTCAGTCTACGGGCTAGGTTTGTTTCCTGATATCATGGGAACCTTGGCATGTTCGCGTTTCGAGCAACCTGTCTCGTGTTTCATGTAGCAGGTTCTGGATGTCACGTTGTCTCACACAAGCCACGCACAATTTTAGCTGCTGACCTTCCCCGGGTGGCAAGTTCTAAGGACGCTACCAGTAGTGGAGGCCCGAAGCTCATGTTTCAAGCCGTTCTTCCCCGCATTCATGGCCGTAGCCGAACTGCAAGCCACAGTGCCGAGGGTAGGTTGGGGTTCCCCAAAATAGAAGCCTACGTCGTTCTCGTTTGCCAGGGGGTTGGGGTTCTCCCGTCCGCGAGCGTCGCACGGTGGCTGCGCAGTTGAGGAAACCCACCTCTTGGTGTCGTCGCACGTCACACGCGTCAAGGATGCATCGATGTCATGATCCTCGTATAGTAGTTGTTTTTGTTTTTGGAGCCTTCAAGCACCGATAAGTGGACCCAAAAGCGGCGACAGCTGGGAGGATGGCGACCTCGAGACACCCCATCCCGGTGTCGGCGCTTTTGACATGCGAGTACAAGTTGAGGCTCCAAAAGCCACGGCAGAAACTGAGGATTCCGATTCCGATCTTCCCGATCCGCCCGATCTCTACAAGTGTCAGCGCTTTTGGCACGCGAAGGGAAATTCAGTTGACGAGGCCCCAGACACGAGGACGAGTACGAGGATCCGACAGTAACCAGGGACGCCCGTTCCTTGCAATTGTCAGCACGAGTGACATGCGAAGACCAGACGTAAAACGACGACAGTTGCGAAGATCGCGACTTCATCATCGCAGGCAAGTTCGTCTCAACATTGTATCATACATTGCTGTGGCCATGACGTGTCTCCAATCGAGTCGTGTCGTGTGGACGTGCCTTTTCGTCTCGTTGCTTTGCGCATCGCGTCGTGTCCCATCAGAAGTATCTTCATGTGCCGTCTTTGCGTGGCGAGGGTCCTCGACTTCAAGTTCCCCTTTTGGTATCCACGTCAGGTCTGCCACCCTTTGACTGTGCAAGCTGGTTTAGGGGAGGATTGAGGGACGTCCGAGGCAAAAAGCGATCATGGGTTGAAGGCCTACTCGCCGAACACCGAACACCCGGCAGCCTTGAAGACCAAAGCCTCCTGGATTCACCTGGCTTATCAGAAACAAGCTGTCGAACCCTAAGCCGCAGCTATTCCCCGAACACCGGCTGCAGGCCTTAGGCCCAAGAATGAGACAAGCCGAGCCACCAGGCGGAGCCGCAGACCAACCTCAGGGACGATTCCCTCGTTGCTCATGAACGCTGAACCCCCCCGGTGCCCAACATGTGAAACTCCAAAAGGCATCTGGCCTGTCTAGCCTCTGGCGCGAGGTGCCCCGAACCCAAAGCCCACGAACCCCTTAGCCCAGCCCTTGACACAGCCTGCGAACCCTTGTAGCCTCGGGTCCCTGGTGCACCTCTGTAGAGCCACGCCGATGTGCCGAGGCCTTCCGTCCTCCGTTTGCCCAGTTGACGCCAGCATCTCTATGTGTTCCCAAGCGGGTTTTCCCAACAATGTGAAGTTTTCCCGTTGCAGGTTATGGCAAAGCCACCCACGCCCTGGCGAGAGATTGATGACAAGACTCCGGTGGAGTACGTGCAGGAGCAGTTTTACTCTGGGGTTTCATGAGGGTGCATAGGTGGTCCATGGGTTCAATGGAAGGTTCAGAGGAGGTTCCATAGGAGGGGGTCCCATAAAATTCCACAGGGGTCAGCAGAACGTCCAAGTCCATGGTTGGTCCAGAGCGGTCATGAAGATCGCAGACGCCGGCTTCAGGAAATTCTTTCCGGGCCGGGTGAGTAGCCTTTTGAACACCGAAAGGACAAGCATCTTTTTGGACACCCGCACAAGCAAAACAAGGAAAACCCCAAGAAAACAGACAAGCCAGAGTTCCGAGATGGGCTCTGAGGCTTTGACCTCGCCAGCGCGCTCCCCTTTTTTTGGGCGTACTGCCCATGGATGCCCATGGCTCAACCTGATGCGGTGCTCAATTAGTACTCGCCCTCCTTTCGTCTCAGAGTTTGGATGGCCGCCCCAGTCCCAAAGTGATTGTTTTGAGTGAAGAGATCATAGGCTGAATACTTGCAGAGCGCGCGTCGGGTCTATCGCCCCTGTCTCCGTCTGATCGGGATGACTCAGAGCCCTGAAACGCGGCGCGTCGGACGACTTGACGTTGAACCTCTGAAATCTATCAGCCATACTGAAGGACCACTCCCCCTTCCACAGCCCTTGCATCGCACCATATATATATATATATATATATTTGGTACCCCCCCCCATATGCCCACACTTTTTCCTCTCAGGTGCCATGGTAGGGTTGAGAGGCTTAGGATTTCGAAACCTCCGAGGGCAGCGAGCACGAAAGCGCTCTACTGTACCAATGTTTTAGACCCGGAAGAGCAACAACGCTGTACTGTCCCAAAACAAACAATCTTTTTAAGCAAAAACAAGCAAAAATGCCGTACTGTCCCAAAAAAACCAAAAAAACCAAAGTTTGGAGACCTCCAGGCCCTGGAGGGAGCCCAAGGTCTCCAAACTTTGGTTTTTTTTTTTTGGGTTTTTTGGGACAGTACAGCATTTTTGCACTTTTTGCCTTAAAAAGATTGGTTTTTTTGGGACAGTACAGCACTTTCGAGGCCTGGGACTGCAAAAACGCTGTACTGTCCCAAAAAAACCAATCTTTTAAGCCGATTCATATTTTTTTTATACAAGAGTCCTATTGGTTCCTATTCATTTAGCAAGGTTCCTTCTCATTTAAAAAGATTCCTATGAATTATCACCGGTTCTTTTCAATTTGGCAAGGGTTCCTATTCATTTTAATAGGCTTCCTATTAACTTTTATCGGTTCCGAAAAATATTGGCAGGATTCCTATGAAGTCAATAGAGGATTCCTATTTATTTCTATAGGATTCCAATAAAGTTTCATAGGGTTCCTAATTCTTTTAATAAGGCTCCTACTAATGTAATGAAATTCCTATCAAGTTTAATCAGATGCTTATTCATGTTAATGGGATTCGTATTTATTTTAATAGGGATCTCATTCGTTTGAAAGGGATACCGATTGGTTTAGGCTCATATTAATTTTAGTAGGACTCCTACTATTTAGGGGTTCACACTTGTTTTTTATAGGAGTCCCATTGGTTCCTATTAATTTTAGTAGGGGCCCTCTTCAGTTTATTCGGATTGCTATCAAGTATAATTGGGTTCTACTTTTTCTAGGGTTCCTATGGATTGAAATAGAGGATTCCTGTTTTTCTGTGTATAAGATTCCAATACATTTCCATAGTTTGCCGAATTATTTTAATAAGGCTCCTACAAATGTAATATGATTCCTATCAATTTTAAATAGGATTCTGTCATTTGCATAGGGTTCCCATAGAATTGAATAGAATTAAGGGTTCTCATTCCTATTAATGGGTTTCCTTTTCATTTTTATAAGATTCCTTCTGAAGCAAGATGAATCCTATGAACCCAATTAAATTTGCTAGGAACGCTATTCACATGCATAGGATTTCTATTTAAACTCATAGCATGCCATCCACAATCTCGAGCAAATTGTTCAGGTCACTTCTGCTGGAGTTTTATGGGAGTTCCTCCCCCCTTTAAAACCCACCGCGGGTGGCGGAACGTAGTATTTTTGTCTGGAAACCATGCTGAAGCGTGGGCGCATGGGGGGGTAGCATATATTTATATTTATGTTTATATTTATGTGTTTATTATGTTTTTATTTATGTTCATATTTATCCTTCGGCGAGACGGTCTCTCAGAAGATTTCGGCTGGCCTTGGGGACTGGGTGCCATAGACTTCTGGTTTCGGGCTTCGGGTTGAGGGTGGAGGGCTGAGGTCTTAGGGCTGAGAGGAGGGATTCGAGAAATTAGGGTTTCGAGTTCCTCTACGCGATGATACCGTATGCAGATCAGGCTTTCCACACTCTACATAGGGGTCCTACGTACATAGGGTCTCAGAAAGGTTGTCCCGAGGGCCTCGGTGGTCCATGAAGGTGTTCATGCCACGGGAGGGTCCATGTTTGATCATCGCACGTAGGGCCCCAACACGTGGGTCGAGGCGAGGACCACGGCACCAGGGCCACCAGGGGGGTTTTTGGGGGGGGGGGGGGGGGGGGGGGGGTTTGGGGAGGGTTTTGGGGGTCTTTGGGGGGGTTTTGGTTTGTGGGTTTGTTTGGGGGGACTGGTGGGACAAAGAAGGTGGCTTGTTGTGTTTATTACGCCAGATGCCTCAGGCCTGGGGCCTCGGTGGAATGGAGCAACGGCGCATCGATTCAACTTCTTTGCATTCACCTGGAAAATAGACTTCACCTTCAGCTTGTGAACTTGAATTTCTCGAAAGTCTGATGCACGAGCATGGCTCTGAGTTGCCTCTCCCCGCGCCTAAAAGATCAAGCATGGGATGTTCTTATTCATCGTGAGGACAATCCCAAGAAGCTAGGGTCGAACGCCTACGACCTGTATGAGAAGTACAAGAAGTCCAAAACGTTCGGAGAGGCCCCCCGTATGGAAGTGACAGTTCGCGCAGGGGATTCAGGGGTGTCAAGCTTTGGGGATGGGGCAGCTGTGGATATTGAGGGATGGGCCCTTGTCGCTATGGAGTGTGACGTGAAGCCTACAGGTTAATTTACAACTTCTGTTTCTCGCACGCGTGGTTTTTTTTCTCAAATGTGCGGTGTGAGTCGCTGGGTGTGAACGTTTTGTTGGCAGGTCAGGGCACCCGGGATTTCCTCGTTGAAATTCTCATTGCAGGAAATATGGCCTCCACCCGTCAGGGTGCCTCGGGTTTCTGAGTTACATACCTTCTTGTGCGAGTCTCATTCTATGAAGACCGAAAACCTTAAAACCCGCCAAACCTGCCCAATGCTCTCCCTGAACAATTCTGCACAAGATGAATGAATCGCAAATTTTTTGGGGTTAAGGAGGGACTTGATTGTTTCATCTGGGTACAGGGTCTTGACCCGGACAAAGCTCAGCATAATCAAGACATCAAGGTGTTTTGGACCGGATGAATCTATCGCGACCTCCCTGAACGCGGCTTTTTGGGTTCGTATCAGCAAAGCAGCCTCAAGCCTTGAACCTTAAGCCTTTGACCGGGGGGTATCAAAAGCCACGCCATTTAGGCGCCCATTTCGGAGCCCATTAGGCTGATGAGTGCCCCCCCCCCCCGCCCCCCCTACATTCGCTTCCCAGCCTTGAAGGGAGCAGAGTGATTCTGAAGGGGTCCATGAGACAAAAGGCGGGTGAAGGTCCAAGGTCCAAGGCCCAAATGCTACAAGGTTCAAGCTCCGCCCTGGTTGCAGGCCAAAGCCAATGGCGCCCGGACGGAAGACTTCCGATTCGATTACGCAAAGGCTTTGGGACTTGAACCCCTTCGAAGCCTCGAGTATCGGATACAGAAGAGGGTGCGGAGTCTCTCAGCATGTCTGGGCGGAGGATCCAGGCCAACAGTGTGCTGCTTTCAATCTTTTAGCTTCGAGACTCCCAGTGTGAACTTTGAAACTGTGCTTCGCGAAGGTCCTATACTCTAATGCTGAACGACAAGCTGCAAAGGAACTGCTACAAGACCCTTGCAAGACCGTCTGTTTGTACTCCGGACTCCAATCCCATGACCGTAAGGTAGCAGGATCTTTGATGCCCTCGGGAAAGTCGCATTGCGTTCCCATCTTCGCGTTCGCATCACCCGTTTGGTGCAGGGACTGTTGAAGATCCACTTCATCAACGCGCCTAAAGTATCGAAAGGCTTGGAGAACAAAGGCGTGCCAGGGGGGTCGGATCGGGGGGAAGTCTTCAGTTTTGCTCTGGGGGTGACACTGCAAAAGGTCCGAGAACCCTGACCCAAGGCCCAAGCCAAGCCGTCTCGCTGAGCCTTCTGAACTTCCGTTGCTGCCACCTGACCTTGCCTGTTAGGTGTATGGCCGCCCAGTCCCCACCCTAGGGTACAAATCTATCTCAAGATCTCACCCCCAACCTAGGATAAACATCTATCTTAAGATCTCAGCCCCAATACTAGGATAATCCACCCCAAGATTCCAACCTAAGTTACCATCCTAGGAATAATGCTTACATCTATCTAGGTGCCATACGCCGAACTAGGGGGCCTTGTAGAATTTGGTTTAGGGTTTAGGGTTGCGGGTTGTAACTCTAATGTAATTATGATATATACCTGCTTATGTATTATCATTACATTATAACTTATAACTATGCTGTTGTTGGTTCCAAATGCGGTGGTTTGTTAAAGTGCCTTGCCCACATACAGGCCATCATTCCTGAGTTGCATTCATTACACATGTCAATGTACTGTTCTTTACCATCCATTTGTCTGATGACCCCAAGTGGTAGATCCCGCGAACCTGTATGCCAGGGTCAGCTCGAAAGCCGAAGCCCGAACCCAAAACCGAGCCGAAGCTCGAGACGAAGCTTTCGTTGAAGCTTGGCAGGCTTTATGAGTTTAGGGTTTTAGGGTTGTAGGGTTTAGGGTTTAGGGTTTAGGGTTTAGGGTTTCGGGACTTCTTGGCTTGAGCTTTGTTGGCTTTTCATGGAGCGCTGCACAACCTGCGCGCGGTTGCAACGAATGCTTGTTGATCTGCTTTTACATGTTCCTGGACGGCTGCGTGATGGCCGGATGGTTTTGCTTATTGCTTCGAATGGTTTAAGGTCAGCTTTGGAATAATTCTTCTTTTTTGTCAGTTGTCAAACCTCTCTGCTCTCAGCATGCAAGGAAGGCAGACTTGGAAGCTGCCAAAGACAAAGGCCCCGTGTTCATTGCGGGACTTTCATGGACTCCTTAGTCCAAGCTTGAAGTAGATGGCCTAGGTTCAACTTAGCTCAACCATGTCGAATCTCGGTGTGTGCCCGGGCGTTGTACCAATGAGCCGTTCACGTGTTGCGAAGTGTAAGCGCTTAGCATGTGTCAAGCTGGTCCCGATTCAACCTCTCGGCCCCTGCCCTTCCCGCTGCAACAAAACTCGTAAGTCTGATGTCTGAAGCCGCTGGCCTCCCCCCACTCCCTCCCCCACCCACGCAACAAAGAACGGCAAAACAGCAAGACTTTCAGATTCTAGGGCCCCCGCATCTTGAAACCCGATCCGTAGCGCCCTCAACCATGTGTGCCAGTTGCCCCGTTCCCGACGCTGCTTGGCTGGCCTAGTTCCGGGATGCTAAGGGAGCTTGCGCTTTAAGGACTGTTAGTATAAGGCCAACTAGAGCCCGAAGTGTCTTGGATCACCGCAACCTGTTCGCAGAACACCACGAACAAAGAACCTTGGCCTTGAGAAGTCCTTTGAGGGCGCGGCGGCCGGCAAGTCGTGATGCAAAAAACCTCATGCCCCCTCCCATTTCCCCTTCCCCTTGGTCCGGCCTCCTTTTGGAGCTTCTTCGGACCCCGAGGTTTAGGTGTTTACCAGCAAGTTCAAATGCCGGCCGCGCTCTGGTGCCTGGGGCAAGGGGTTCAAAAACTAGGACTTGCGTGGCCTTTTTGGCGGTCGGGGATCAAGTTTTCATGCTCCAAGTCGGTCCAAAGCCAAGGGGGCCGAACAGGTCCCGAACTAAACCGCCTATACTTTGGGATGCTTACGAAGGGATCAATTCCAAGCTCCAAGGCCAGACGCAGATACCCAGCCCCAAAGTCTGGAACCTTGAAATACCTAAACTTTAAGCAGCCCAGGCTTGCGAGAAGTTCAGGAGCGTCCCTTTGGGATGGCAAGTTTGGTGCGAAGACCTTTGAACCATTCGGGGCTCTGGTTCGGGGCTTCGAGCTTCCAGGTTGTTGTCCATGATGAAGGGTGTATTCGGCACCGCTCAGGAAGTCGTCAATCCAAGAGCTGCACCCTTTGTCACTAGATCGAACTCCAGATTCTACCCACAACGGAACAGATGCCCTTCAAACTCATCCCGGAGATTTCCCGAACATGTATAGCACCCACTGTCACCTCGAGAACTACATTCACCCTATGCAAATTGGCCTAGCCTTTGAATCGAGCGGATCTGAACCCTGTCACCGATACCAGGACAGCTGCAGACGCGTTTTGGATTTCAGGGCTGTGGTGGAAACAGAGTCCCCTGGTGCTCTTGGTCGCCAACTCTTGTTGTGTTACGGGTGTTACGGTGAACTTGGCCCTAGCGGAGTTCTCGCGTTGCCCTCGAAAAGCCCCCGGGGAGTTTGACTGAGTGTCACACTGACTCTCACACCCTCATCTTAGCCTTAGCCTGCAATGACCTGAAGTGTCCCCATTTGGGGAGGCGGGGATTCTCCAAAGCTTCCCAGATCAATGGCAGGCGCGCATGCCTTCGGATGGGAAGTTGTTATTTTGGGGGCACTTGCACTCTAAATCCCAACGGACCCAGCACGAGAAGGCTCAGGACTTTGCATCTTGGTAGTGGGGTCATGTATGCTTGAGATGGGCATGGGCCCCTGATGGAAACACGACGCTTTTTTTGTTGGTGTTGTCCCAGCATCTGGACACATCTCCCGGGTTTGAGAGCCGTTTCGGTGGTTTTTATGGCCCCCAAAGCCCCCGATGAGAAGAAGTATGAGAGCATGATTAGCAAGCCGGCTGCAAAGCGAAACTCACTACCCTCGCCACCGCGCCCTTCCAGTTGGACCTTTGGGCTCATTGCCATGAGCTCAGATTGATGTTTTGGCGGAGGTTTTCAGGATGTGCCTTTGGGGGACCCCGATATAGACCCAACTAGTACTAGCAGGGTTCCCTGATAACTTGGACCCCAGCAAGGTACCCTTAGTTTTGGAAACTCTCATTTTTGCTGTTTACTTTTTCAGGTTGACGTCTTTCGGTTGTCGCTGTTAGGATTTTTCAGGGGTGTTTGGTGTCTCGTTGCAAAAGAAGGCCTGCTCCTGCGACGTGAGACTAGTGTCGATCTGTAGCTTCCTCACCGTGTCTGCATCTATAACAAACTCCGTAAGCGCTGCTTGTGAAGCTTGCTTCAAAGCACAGAACTTAGCTTAACCTGACAGCTTTGCTTCGACTCACGCGGATGGCTTCAACCATGGAGGAGTCGCCAAAACACGGACGTGCGAAACGATCGCGTCCGAGAGCCCCTTGGGCAGGGCACGACAGTGCGCGGGCTCATGGCGTGAGCGCATGTTGGACCACAAGACGTGCACGAGATCTAGGCGAGAAGCCGCTTGGCAGATGATGTTAGCAGCGAGCCCAAAAGCACAAACCAAGTAGGGCCTCGGCAAAAGCCTGATTGAGCTGCAGTACCCCTGCTACACGTGCAATCGCAGCCTCAACTCAAGAACCCCATCGTGTGCACAGTTTGGGGAATTGAAGCCCTTTTCGAGATGTTAAAAGGAACGTGAGAGAAGTGGACGAAAGCAAAGATAAGTAAGTTTGTGTGACGAGCCTGCGAAACCCAACGATGTGCCAAAGTCTGAGGCCAAGGCCACCATCAGGGTCATGATCCCATTGCAAGACCGTCCCCAATGGACACTTTCTATTGGCTGCAACAGGGTTTGCTGCTGGCAGTCAATGCTATCTGTTGACTATTTAAAACCCAAATTTTAATCCATTTGTGCGGAATTGTAGATACTCCATGCTGACACGTGCCTCACTGGCCCCTGCCACCACCTTGCCTTTGTACCGCCGTTCGGTGGTACCCAGGCCGTCCCGTGCGCGGAAGGAGCCCTCGGAATCCGAAGGTGGGGCTCCAAACAATGGCCTGCCAAACCTGAGAGGATGGCTCAGTCATTGTGAGGGTATTTGATGTATCTGGGTTTACTTGGAGGGTTGTTGGGCGTCTAGTGCGGCTAGCGGCGAGCATTGGGGGGTCCAGGGGTTGGGAGTTTGACCCCAACTACGGGTTTAGGACCTCAGGAAGTGCAGTTCCGGAAGCCGTTGTCTGCAGCAGACTTTGGTGGCAATTTTTTGGGCAGAAGCCTTCTCCTATTACCATTACCACTATTCCGATTACTATCATTACTATGAATATTATTACTATGAATATTCTGATTATTCCTATTATTATTATTATTATTATTATTATTATTATTATTATTATTATTATTATTATTATTATTATTTTATATGATTATTATGGATGCCCTTCTTGACGAAGGATTCGTCGTGGAGAGAGCAGGTTTTGGGCCCACTCGATGGCTCGCTGTGCTGACATGGGGGCCCCGCACAGTCGATTTGGGAAGACAACCAGTTGTAGGCCCTTGGGATACTACATTTTCCCTTATTGGGTTTAAGAGGATCATACTCTATGATCCCTTATTGGGTTCAAGAGAATCATACTATCCTTTCCCTTATTGGGTTTAAGAGGATCATACTATATCTTCCCTTATTGGGTGTAAGAGGGTCATATTGAGGAATATGTTCAGAGGGCTTTTCTAAGGCCATCCAAGGCAAGAGCATGAGCTGCCCAAGCCCTCTCCCAGGCGCTGCGGAGTCACAGAATGTACAGCGCCGGGCTCGGCTGTTGCCAGCGACCCCTCTCGTGTTTTCCTCATCTGGCTCTGTCCCAAACTAGTGGCACGCTGAATATACACCAAAATTTAGGGGTACACCGAATTTTCCCCTCAAAATAGGGGTACACCGATCCTGATTCTAGGAGCCCCCAGTATCATTCAGGGCATTGCTACTGCCCGTTGGTGGTGCTGCAGTTCGCGGCGTGGAGGATCTATGACCGCTTTCTGGCAGAATTCTCCTCCCTCTCTCATCACCGTATATCCGACCCACCAAGCAAAGCGTGTGGAGCAATGGAATCCCCACTTTATCGACTTCATCCACCGCACCGGTTCGGCGAATGTTGCCATGATTCGGTTCCCCTTGACTTTCTACGGTCCTTAAGCATTTTTACTTGCAGCTCCTAAGATGCCGACTCGGCTTGAGTAGGGAAGCTTCGGCTGCCAAGGTCGCTTGGGTCCAACGCAGACTCCAAGGCGGGGCTTTCGACAAAAGGTATTTGAAAGGATAGATATAGGAACTCGGGGGAGCCGAGGGATCTGCAAGCATTGGGGGAAGGTGGGGGGGTGGCCTTCCGGGCCTTAGCCACTTAGCCCCACCGGTGAGCCAACTCCGCGAGCGCGATTGCTCGGCAGGAAGGTAAACTGCAGGGGGCTTGTTGCTGAAGGGCTGTTGCTCAACGGGTTTGAGGACGGCGTGTTTTCTGCTAGATGCTAGCAAGTGCAGTGAGCTCTGGTATATGTTTGTGTATATATATATACACATGTATGTATGTAGATATAGAAATGTGTTCTATTTGAATGATGACGGCGACGGCGGTTACGATGCTAAGGATGGTTTCATTGTCACTAAAAATGCTGGGTTTCGCCATCACATCTTGGGGCATACTTGCATCGTGAAGGACCGTTGAGCCTTGTAATTGAACGGCCATGAAGCGGAAGAAGAAGAGAGAGGGGCTTTGCCCAATCCATGTCACCCCAAGCCTGGCACAACACCCTTCCACATGATTGTTTCAGCCCCACCATGTCCCAGACTCGCCGAGAGTGCCAAGCGCTCCAGGCTTCGACCCATGAGCGAAACGCCGCCGAAAGCCATCCCGAAACCATGCAAGTTGAAGCCCCCTCAACATTTCCCAGCTTCAACGTTCTGGGAGGAGAGCAATGCCAAGACCGGCAAGGAACCAAATGTCCAGAAGGACAAAGGCTCAGGCCCCCAACTCGAAGTCCTGGATGTGCGGCTTCAAGTGAGCAGGATGTTGAGTTAGGATGTTGCGTTGTTGCCTGTATGTCTGGGGGCTGGGTTTGCAGTGTTTTTTCAGTTTAGGTTGGGCTTGAATTATCGGATTGCTGTACCGCCTTGTGGATGCCCTGAAGCCAAAGTGAGCCCAAAATCCATTCGGGTTTAGGGTTTAGGGTTTAGGGTTTAGGGTTTAGGGTTTGAGAAAACACCATGAGCCCTGTGACAGTATGTCATTGATGGAATGGTCTGAGTGTTATAACGGGAAGCTGCAGATGAGCTTCCCTACTTAGTGTCACAGTGGTACGGTGCTTGTCAAGGTGGGCTCCTAGGATGCAACTCTGAGCCAACGACAGCTGCTCTGATGCTGAGCCCTGCACCCGATTTCCATGTCGCCGCGCCGCTGCGAAGCCACAGGAGCCTCCACGCCATCTTCCGAGAAGCGGGCCAAGCGGGCCAGGACGAATTCAGGCATATGCAGGGCCATGAGTAGGGGACGGGGCCCGACTTGACAAGATCTCAAGGCTGTGTTGTCAAAGCTGCCTTGAATCCCCTGAATCTGCTCTGCAAACTCCAGCAGTGTTGGTCTTTGGACAGCAGGGTTGCCCTGAGCGAGGGTGTTTGGGGGGCTTTGTTGTCAATTTTGTATAATTTGGTCCTCGTGCCAGTCGGCCTGCTTGGCTCCAAGCACGGTGCCTAAGACTCTGCGAGGGTGGGGCTGATTCGGGGTACTTAAGGGCTTGTTCACAAGTAGCTAGTCAGAAGAGCTCCTTGTTGCCACTTCATAACAGTAATAACAGTAGCTGAAAGCATGTCAATGAGCACAGTTCAGTTTCTTTCTTGGACGTCTTTGCTATCGCAATGCTACGTTGTGGTAGCAAAGGGCGGCGAACAGATCTGCATACAAATATATATATATATATATATATATATATATATATATATATATATATATATATATATATATATATATATATATATATCCATGAATGTATATATTTTTTCCCGTCGTAGTTTTTTGTCGCATATGTGATGCTCGTATCATGCACATGCACCCTGCCACCCTTTTTACCGACTCCACTGAGACACTGTCCGATGGCGCTCTTGGAAACGTAAAGTCGTGCACATCTGGATGTGCAAATGCACGCAACAGTTGGCAATCTCATTCGCTCGGGGACCCCCCGTCAACCCATGGCTGACAGAGTTTTGATCTCTGATCAAGACCTAGGGCATCTAGGACCTAGGACATGTAGCCCATCTAGTCGGATGTTCTTACTGTTTGGGGTCACGGTCGCCGAACACGTACTGGATCACACGCGCCAGGATCAGGATGCAAGCCGCAATCCGCAACAAAGCGGAAAGCAGCTTAGGACTCTCTGCCTCCGCAGTTGAAGAAGCCTAAACCCCAAACCCTAAACCCCAAACCCTAAACCCTAAAATCTGAACCCTAAACCCTAAACCCTCAAACCCTACAAAGAACCTCAACCCCAAATGGGCCGTTGCCTGCCGAGGTCGTCTGGGTCCAAAGCAGACTCGCAGGACGGATCTGGGTTAACGCGTTGACTAATCCCAAACTTTAGGGTTTAGGGTTTAGGGTCTAGGGTTTAGGGTTTAGGGTCCCCAAGTTTCACAGACTCTGACTTGGGTGTTAGAGCTACCATGTCTTGGGGGCATTTGCTTAGGGTTTCACGCTCTGGCTGGTTGAGGGAGCAGCTGCACAATATTTTGCAAGGGCTTCCGACTTTTCCGGCTCGTTGTTCAGGCAAAGTGCTCCATCCTGGCCCCAGTAAAGTGTCACCGGTTGCCTACCCGAAGGCTCCAGCCTCATCCTCGAAGAAGGCGCGCGGGGGGGCGAACAAGGGACGCTCCGCACTCCCATACATTGAGAAGCAGCATGTCGTGGCATTCCGACCCTTCCGATCTCTTCTAGCTTTCTTAGGGTTCTGGGCCTTGCGATGGCACTCTGGACCCCAAAGCCTGCGAAAACTGCCTGCGTTTTGTAGATCTAACTCTTGATCGTTGGTGGGCTTGGGCTTGCGCCTCTCAGAACCTTCTCCCTGGCGGGCAGCGTCGTTAAACAGCTGGGTCTATTTGGGGAAGCGTTTTCTGAAGAGGAGGCGAAGGGTGCCTCAGAGATTTCCCTGGGCCTTCAAATGAGCCCACTTTCGCCCGATGTCCCGCCCGGCCCGGTGTCCCGCTGCCGCAAAGAGTATATTTCTCGAGTGCCGACCTCCAAAGTCTCCCGCCCTGGACCGATGGAATCCGTGTTTGAGACAGGCGTGGACGATCAGAGTAAATAATCTTGTTTTGTCCACACCCTCGGTGTGCCGGTGCCTGTCTGGTCATGAAGCGATGGCTTGCTTGATATCCACAACTTGGATGAACCCATGCACGTCAAATTTCTGCAGCAACTTGGCAATACCACAAGCCCATTCCCCGAAGGACCCTAAAGTTCCTTGCCTTGAACCCCTGATCCCGGAAAATCTTGAGGGCAGTCCTAAGGAAACCTCTGGGATGTTTGGGGTACGTTGAGGAGGCATTGAGTTCTGGTTGTAGAGGAACCACCGGACCAAGATTTTGTCTGGGGGCCGGGCGAAAGCCTTAAACAGCTTCAGTGTGTGCAGTCACACAAGGTCAGCCCTTGAACGTCCGCCAGGTGAAAATCAACCGAGTGCGAATGCACATGATCAACATCAGTTCGTGATTTTGTGTTCGTGTACACAGTGGCTAATGTCTAATAAGTTCAAGCCATTCAAGCCCTGAGCCTGTTGCCTGTTGCCCGCAGGTGGACGATCCGTTTAAGGCAGGGTTGGCCACGGCACAGCAAAGCCCTACTCCACCCAGAGTTATGCAGAAGGCCCTAACGTCTAGGCAGGTTGCAGCAAACATCGCACAAACCATGCCCTTAAAGCTTGGGGCCATTTGGAGTAGTCTTTCGCGGAGCTAGGCCTTCTTGAGCCTCCTTCGCCCTAGCCCCTTTTCTTGTGCGAGATTTCGAGAAGAGGCTTGCTCCTTCCTCCCGAAAAAAGCCTGGGATCCGCTGAAGTTTGGGGAGCTGCCAAGCTTGAAGGTCCTCAGCCCTGAGCCCTTTTCAAAGCCTTGGGGTCTCCTAGAGGGAGCTTTGTAACTGGACCCTAAACGTAACTGGACCCTAAACATTTGAGCCTCTCCAAACCCTGCACACCCCAGCCCTCTGAGCCTGTTGCAAGGAATACCGAAATCCGTGTCCTTGCAGGTCAAGAAGGAAAAGAAAGACAAGAGGGAAAAGAAGGACAAGGACAAAAAAGACAAGAAGGCCACGTCCTCCGGTGGCTGGGATGTTTTGGGAGCTCCGGTCTTTCTTGCCAGATAAGCGGCCCAAATGTGTGGAGAGGCTTGACTCTTATGTGACGTTCAAGCTTGCTTTTGCCTGAATTGTCCTAAGCCCTCAACCCTAAGCCCGAAACCCTAAATCCTAATTCCGAGGGCGACGTACCAGTGTTCTGCTCTTTATGTCTCTGTCTGTCAGACATGTCTTTGCGGCAGTGGGGAAGGGACAGGGGGATCAGACATCGCGTTAAGCACAATGCAAGGGCCTCAGAAGGTGCTGCTGAGAGTGACTTCTGCCCCGAGCTCTGAATGTCACAGCCCCGTGCAGTGATTAAGTTAACCAAAGCGCGGGCAAAACGCAGGGTACTGCACAGCGACTCGCGTGGGATTCCCGCAGTCCCTACCTCTACCTGAATTGGGTGCAGCAAACCGTCTTGAGCAACTTTGGAGGTGCAGCACAAGCGGGATCACCGGCCTTGACATGCGATGTTTCTTAGCCCAAGCGCGCTAAGAACTACTGAGAACAGCAAAATCTCTAGACCGAAGCGGGGCACAAACCCGTTTCGCGGAAACGAGCGCAAGTGACCCTAGACTAAACCTCACCGAGCTTGACCAAGAAGCTGACAGAATCCAGCGACCTTGCTGACAGTGCCACAGAAGGCTTCAGGGTGGTTGAGCCTCAGTTTCATCGTCGTTCTTCGAGGAACAAACGTGGGAGAACAGTGATGACATGTGCCTCCCCACCATCAGCCCGAAATTCAGTGATCAGGAGAAGAAGCACATCAAGCAAGAAAAGCTTGACAAGAAGCATAGGAAAGACAAGAGGGACAAGAAGCGGCACAGGCATCAAAGCCGCCCTATGCAGGAATTAGTCAGCCCGAGATGCCGGTTGTCAAGCTTTGGATTCCTGATTTGCCTGGGTTCTGTGAGGGGTTTTGAGACTTAGCGCGCCAAGCAGATGGACGCTCTTATCATGGTGGACGTCTAGGATCATTTGTTGGATGCAACCCAAGTGCTGCACGGCCTAAAGATAAGGAGGCTTTTGCGGTTGCCCCTGTGTTCGGCAACCTCTGTTAAATATTCCCTGATATAGCCCGCGATACAGCCGCGATTAGCGATCACGCGATAGTCACGTAATCGCTAATCACGGCTGTATCACGGGCTATGTAAACTAATTCATTTTTAGAGGTTACCGGCATGCGGGGTTTCCGCGCCACTCTCTTTAAAAGATCGAAGTTGTAAACCATAAGCCCGAAATCCTAGGCCTAGGCCCCAGGCCAGATTCAAGGGCAGTGAGTAGTGGTGCTGCAGCGTGGGATGACGCGCCGCATGAGGCTCAGTTACAGCAATGGGAAGGGGAGCTCTGTGAGAGCTCAGGAACTCACAGAGTACAGAAGTACAGGACTTAGGATCTGGGCTGCACTCGACTTCCGAAACTTCGAGTCAAGACCCCCGGTCCCAATGTCCCAGCCTGCAGAATTCAATGCAGTTCCCCACCTTCCCCATCTTAACGCAACGCCTGGGCCACCTCAGAGCGTTTGGGCCACCTGCAACTCTTCCACCTCAGAGCCTTGTGAGCCAGGGTAAGCCCTCAAAGCCCCCATAAGAAGACCCCGTAAAGTCCTCACAACGCCACCCAGCCCCGAAGTGCGCAAACTCGCACTGCAGGCTCACCGGCAAGAGATCTACCGATGAAGCCTCCGGGAAGACAGGTGAGCCTTGGGGAATCGGCTGAGGGATCCCAAGCTCGAAGTGTACAGTGACAGCAAGCGCCAATCGTGCCCCAAAATACCTGAAGCCTTCGCCCCCCGAGATCAAACACGCACCTTGCTGAATTCAACGGCCGACGCTGTTCAGTTGCTCATGTAGATGCTAGTGGATCGTCGTGTGAGTCGTGTGCGAGCGCTTGGGGGGGCATTGTTGGCAGGAGAACTTGCCGCGAAGTCTTCTGGAGACAGGAGTGCTCTCTCTCGAACTTTCCCTAAACCCTAAACCCTAAATCCTAAACCCTAAAGCCTAAAGCCTAAACCCTAAACCCTAAACCCTAAACCCTAAACCCTAAACCCTAAACCCTAAACCCTAAACCCCCACGCGAAGGTAAGTTCTCAAGGCACGAGGTTTCGGGAGTCAAGGTTTCCGGCGCACCAGACCCTAAGCTGCCAGGACGCGGAAGGGCATCAACGTCTCTTTTGCGCTTGGGAAGCTGCTGAAGCAGGGGGCCTCAGGGTGAGGAACTCCCAGCCTCCCGTGATTTGATGGTCTCGTGGGCTTAAAGCTCTTCATGTCGTTCCGCGTTTTGGGGCTCCTGGGGTCTGAGGGCTGCAGCATGTTGGTCCTAAGCCCGAGGCGGGAAGCTATCCCAGATGTTGAGCAGCCAGGGCTTCTCAACACAAGATGGAATGCTTGGACAAAATCGCGGCCACCACAAACGTCCATAGATCAGGGTTTAGGGTTTAGGGTTTAGGGTTTGAGAATCTGCTCGCCGTGCCCAGGAACAGCCGTGCCAGAGCCAAGGTGGATCCGCAAGTTGAGTCGATAGTTGCTGGCACATGGGTAGTTTCCTAAATTCGGGTCCCTTTTTGGGGGTACCAATTTATAAGGCGGCACCCTTTAAAAAGGATCCCAAAAAGGGGACCCTAATGTAGAGAACTACCTACATGCTGGCTTCATTTCAGCAGGGTTGAGAAGGACGATTTGCAAGCATGCCTGCCTTTGCACCTCAAGACACAGAGCTTGTCCCTTTTGTAAACCCATGCCATATTGTAAGCAGTTTGCTTGACTTCTCCTTTCCTTTAATTGCCAAGCATAAGAATGGACTACCGAAGAAGCAAGGCAGGCTAGCTAATCCAATGACTTGGAACACACATGGGACAACACACGCACCAGTACCATTTTTGACATTCTGTGGACATGGAAAAGAAAGGAGCCTAGCAACCGCATCATGTGCATTTTGGAAAACTGAGCAAGTTAACGTTACATTGGATTCTGTTTGTGTCCTCATCAATAGCTTTTGTTTGCTTGTTTGTTTGCTTGTTTTTTGTTTGCAATATTAATGGTTGGATTGGAAGTCGCTTCTCATCGAATGTTCGTCGCAGTGCATCATCTCCAACTTGGATTGTTTAATGAACTTACCTGCTCTTTTTCCTCTTCTTTCCGGGTGGGTCTTATAGTTTCTGAAGCTCTGCTGTTTGCATCCTTCTGTTAGACATCTTCAAGTGTAGGGATGTGGCCCAGAGATGCATGAAGACAGCTCACTAAGACGTGAGGAATGATACCACTCGTAGTTTTGTTTTTGTGAGCTTTTACATCCTTCGCTTGAGCACCTTTGTTTTACCATCTTGTCTTGTCGAATTATGGACGCAGCCTGAAGAAGCTTTCTGTTTCTGGGATCCTTATGAGTTCACTTTTTTAACTAGAAATGCATTCGCTGATTTTGGCGTGTCATGGCAATGTTTCATTTCTTCACTTTGTGGATGTTAAGTTTATTATATTTTTTTACTTTGCAGATGAAAGAATTTCGTAGTTCAATTTAGTTGATCAAAGTCGTGGTACTTTCCTTCTTATTCGTATCTTGAACCTTTTGCCGTACTGATCCAACTCAAGTAGAGTACATCAGTCTACGCATCTAGATTGCTGAGTTTCGACAGTTGCCTCATCAGAGCTAATACTGAGTTTATTTGTTCATATGATCTTCATTTAGTAAGTCTGCGCAGACTTTCTTGTTAAGATCACAAGAATTATGATAGCGCCTGACTCATGTTTCCAATGCGGGAAACACACCACTCACTGCATTCGTTCTTTCGCGCAGCACTGTATCTCCACTCAGGTATGAAATTATTGCTTCTC
The DNA here is from genome assembly GCA_905221605.1 of Symbiodinium natans. NCBI lineage: Eukaryota > Dinophyceae > Suessiales > Symbiodiniaceae > Symbiodinium > Symbiodinium natans. The sequence continues at coordinate 257,213 of CAJNDS010002383.1, read as the reverse complement.
TGTTTCCGCTCCTCACGGGTCTGAACGAAGAGAAAGATGCATCCGATAGAAGGAAGTGGGTGCAAAACACTTAGTTTAAGTGTGGCATCTCAAATACGTTCTCATCCTGATCAAAGGAAGCGAAATTAAATGTTGGGAAACTTGCCATCAACGCACATTTTAGTTGGGCTTTCTAATGCACGAATTTCCCAAGCTTTAGAGCACCCAGCTTTGATCCCTTCGTCCCGCTCTTGCAAGCAAAACCCAGAAACTTGTCAAGATCTGAAGGCTCCTAGCAGCCTCGTAGCCCCCTGTAATCATGCAGCACAAACCCTCCCCTTTTCGGTGCTTCCAGCTTTCAACAAGACCACCCCGATCTTTTCATCATTTTTCACATACCCCGAGCTTCCTGAAATTTCGGGAGGGCCATGCTGGGTTTGATGCCGGCTTTCGGTTCTATGCTTCTCGGGGTTTAGGCTTGAAACGGGCCAAACGCAGCGACTAGACCCAGGAGTAACCTGGGAATAACATGGGTACCCTTTTTGGTGTTAAGGGGAGTGTAAAGGAACCCCCAACCCTAAAAAAGGAAATAAGGGCCTACTCCGGGTCCTAGAGCACCACCCCGACATTCGGAAGGAAAAGTCAAGCGGCGAGAACAAAGCCAAGCGGGATGCCGAGGGGTGCGACCGGCATGTTTGTCGCTGTGGGCCGTGAAGGCCACGACACTGAACGTGTCATTTGGGACTTGGTGTTTTCTTTGCCAGAGTTCCGCTGATTCTTCGTCACCACTTCATGTAGCTGGAGCAGCCATAGAACGCGCGAGAAAAGTTTGCATGACACTGTCCGTGATCTGACAGTGGCAGGGGGGGAGAAAGACGTACATGCCACATGCACAGAATCTAAGGGCAGAGGTTTTTTCAGTCGGCATGTTCATGACATGTGCCGACGTCACATTATCCAAGCAGAACCTGCAGCTTTTGAATGCAACGCTTGTCAGAAACAAGTATCCAGAATGCCCGCGACGTTCTAGGCCGTGACCCATTTAGGTACACCCTGAGCCCGACTGGAGTTTAGGAGGCGGTTCTTCGTGCTGGAGTAGAAATCTTAATGGCAGGCTGTGGGTGCGAGAAAGCACGGACAAGACGCGCCTGCCCTGTTGTGGGCCTTGACCCAGTTTTGTCAGCTTTTGTGCCGCAGACATTGCTTCCCCCCAGTCCAGAATTCCCAGAACTGGCTGAGCGAGATTACCCTGGCGCTCAATTGGGGGTTTCCGAAAATGGGGGTACCCTATTGGGGGGTCCTTACTACAAAGGAATCCGATGATTTGGGGGTCCATATTGGGGGTCCCTTATTTTCGTAAACTCCCAAAGCAAGACCAAAGCGTCGACTTCGGTGCCCAGGTGCGCGTCAAAGTATTTGGGAGTCGTCAAATCCTCCGGCACGCGAGGGTGTTTGGGCTTGCAGCGCAGCATGTCATGACTTCGGGGAATGAATTTTGGGTTGGGATGTTCCCCCTCATACTAACTTATACAAACTAACTTATACTAACAGTCCATCATAGGGATTGTAGAACCCTCTATCATTATCCCGATTACGGACTGTTAGTATAAGGGGGAACATCCCAAGATTTGGGAGTTTTGGGGCTTTATTTGCTGCCTTGTTTTGGGTCGAGGGGGTTCCGGGATGCTTTCTGGTTCGGGTTTGATGAACTAGCAGTGACTAGCAGTATTTTTTTTAGTTTGGGGTGGTTTCAGACCCAAGGCTCATGCGGGACTTGAGGGTTTTGTTCCTCTGTGTTCCTCAGGTTCAGCGGTTTGGGATCTGGGGTTAGAGGTTCATGGTGGCATCATTAGTTGCAAGGGGTTTGCAGGTTGCGGCCTCCGTGGTTTGTTTTGTTTTTGTTTTTGTTTTTGTGTTTGTTTGTTTGTTTGTTTGTTTGTTTGTTTGTTTGTTTGTTTGTTTGTTTGTTTGTTTGTTTGTTTGTTTGTTTGTTGTCATGAGTTCGCATTTTTTGTCATGCCTTGCTCAGTGTAACGTCAAGGTGCCGGCTTGGAGCGCATAGGATTTTGGGATTTCGGGCTCGGAGAATTTTTCGAGACGGTCTTTGTTTGGTTTGGCACGTTTCAAGTGATGTAACGCCAGATGTTTCATGGACAACGGACTGGTTGCGCAACGGCCACTGGCCACCGTCAAGTTGTGCCCAATGTCAGGGTCCAGGGTTCAGGGCTTCAAGGTGTTCATTCAGCCTTCTCTTCTGCTACTATTTTCATCACAAGTCCAAACCCCCGCAGCACAGATCCCCAAAACACAGATCTAACATGTTTTTCCCAACTCAGGTTCCGGGCCCAGTTCAACCGCCTGTACCTGGGAACCTTCGAAACGGAGAAGGACCATAGCCCGTGGGGCTTGGGGGGGGTGGGGCTTGTGGCTAAGGCTGTGCTAGGCTAGGGTTTGGAGTTGGAGGTCCTCATGGGGCTTTTGGATTGATTCCAGTGTAAACTACGTCCGTGCTTCTCGTTGAAAATATGAGCCCAAGACCGCGCAACAGTTTCCTCGTTCTTTGGTGGGGACCAACGTGTTTCTTGAGAAGCGGTGTTGTGTGAGGTTGGGTTTCGGGTTCAATCGGCCGGCATTCAGGCACTTGGAGTTCGGGGCAGCGAGCAGGTGGGACAAAAGCGCAGGTAGGCGGAGAGCATGAGCGCATGAGCGCCCTCGAGCCCAGAAACCCAAAGCTTCACCACGCTCACAGCAGTGAACCGCCGACCCTGAACCGCAAAACCCATCCAACGCAAGGAGGCTGCCAGGATCTACGCGAAGGCCCACACCCCTGCCGTACCCTTACCATGACTCCAGAAGCACCCGAACCTCACATTCACCATGGTGGAGGAACATCTTAGCCTGGCTGAGGTTATACTTTTCAGATTTTGGGTTCACTAGGTTCCGAGGGTTGTCGTTGCAGCGAGGGGAGGGGAAGGTGTTTCTCCAAATTGTCGGGTTCACACCAAGTGCTCGCATGGGTCCTTGAGTTCTTGAGTTCTTGGGATCACTTTTTCAAAGGCTTGTTCCTAATTTGTTTTTTGCTTTGCTGCATCCTCTGTCTTAAGATACGACGCCGCCCTGGAGCTCGGTGCCGTTCCAAGCATTTATATCGGGATCCTTTCGCTCGTACCAAGCTTCAGTTGCCAAGGCTTTTCGGAACAGGTTTAGGGAATATTGGGGAAAGCCTGAAGCCCAACCACATGACTCCATCACTGCTCAGACGCGGCAGGCACGGAAGGAGTGGGAGGAAGGCCCGCAGCTTAGATCTGCCTAGCACGAGTACATGGCTTCACATTCTCAGTCTGGTCTCTCGTAACGATGGAAGGGCTTCCTCATGCTTCCTCAAGTAGTTCACTTTAAGCTTGACCCCCAATCCCTGATACTCTGGAGCTTTGTCTTCAGATGGGCGAAACACTTTTTGTTCGAACGCGAAGGGACACACGCGGTCTTCATATGTGCATCTGTTGTAGGGCGACATCCAGCTTTGATTAGCTTAAGGACACTGTTCTAAGGCCCCATACTCCGACTTCAAAAGAAAGAAAAGGTCCCATCAAATCCTGACCCTTCACCTTCAACAGCTAAGCAGTCAGCAGATTTTGAAATTCAGCCCTGCACTTTGGGCCGCTCTTCCCTTAACACTGAGGACGAAGCTTGACAGCGGAGCAGGTGAGTCGCCACTCGGTAGCATTGTGGAGCGCTGCCGCGAGGCCAGTTGGAGTGAGACAATATAGTCCTGAGATAGAATCTCTTTTCTTCGCATGCGTATAATGCTTTTCATTAGATGATTCCTGTACCACTCTTACAAAGTACCAAAAGGAGACTCACTCAGCAGCTAATCGAGTCAACTTTGTTCATCGAATGGAATGTGGGGGCTCACTGTGTAGGGGGCTGCGTAGCGTCCGTCACTGAATCATCTGCCAGATGATTAAGGCAGTGAGCATGTTCGTTTTGAGTTGATCTGGCCATGAGGATGTTGTGGTAAGTATGTTGATCAGGAACATGTAGGTTCTTGTGGCTACGTAGTTTGTCACTTTTGCGTGGTGCCTGCTTCAGCCGAAGGATTTGGGTTTTCCTGCGGCCGACTTTCTTTGCGGGAGTTCTCGATTATCCGGTTATGATTAATTTGTTGTTGACAAAGTTATGTTTTGAAGTTTCGCATGAGTTGGTTGTTTTGTCGCAATCTTCTGTCTGAACAGAGTGCGCCACGTGGATATGCCACACCGTGTGGCGGACTTCGGCAGGGGAATCCACTCGTACTTCGCTTGTGGCGAGTTGGCAGCTTCCTGGCTTTATTGTCAGGCCTGTCCAGCGGGAGAGCTCGGTGGCATCCGGCAGTTGGTGCAGGGTGCCTCGGCCTCTAAAGGCAGCCTGCACACAGCGAGGTGGCGGCGACACGAGGCCACGCATGGTTCGTCTGCGGCCTGACGAATGTCTTGCTGCGGTCACGGCTCTGCCGTGGCCGTGTGCGAAACCTAATCAATCCCGACCCCTCGAGCCCAGACATGCTCCGACGTTGATTTGGACCACCTACCTGCGACCTGTTAGCCACTTCTCCGTCCGGGAGCCCGCCGTTGACCTTTCCACGAGGCCATTCGGAGACGACAGGGCAAGCCTGTCTCACAGGGTTTTTTCGAAGGACCTCGGTCAAGATCCAGTGTGTACCAACGCCAGTGCAACGACGCACGCCCATGCGCTTACCCACAGTTCTCGTTGCGCCCTTTTCTTCTTCTGCGATGAAACCGGGAGGCCCGAGTTTTTGAGAATGTGTCGCAGGTGCAGCAGCCACAGCAAGGCTTCAGCAAACCGATCCGACTCGCAGTGGCGAGAGACGTGAAGAGGAGCCCTACAAATCTGCGAGGCACCCAGAAGTGCCCTCTCCATCGACATCTCCGCGCCACAGAGAGGACGATGGAGCGGACTACTACCAGGATGGGCTGTTATGCCCTCTGACCCCTTAAAAAGGCCCTTTATAGGCGTTGATCATGGGGATTACGGGGCCGAATAGCCCATCCTGGTATACCATCCCTCTGTTGCGGAAGAAGCGCGGCAGCAAGCTTTTCCAAAAATCGCTTCGGAAGGGTCCGCGGAAGCCTGTAGCGGCCCACTTGCCTGCGCTGGAATCCTTTTTGTTTCTCCAATCTAAACCACCGCTCGAGTGAGGTACAAGTGGGGCAAGTAGCAGAACAAGGTCAGAAGAGGTCAAAATTCTGCAAGTAGGGCCGGTGCCCCGCGTGCATGCCTTGTCACGCTGGCTTCGCGCTGAGGTTCCAACGAGGCTCGTCAAACGGAGCCATCGGGAGCAGGTGTGCCTGTGCCTGATGCAAGCCTGCAGTGAAATTTCATTGCTTTAGGCTTTGTGGTTGGGGAGGAGATCGATAGTCGAAACATGTATATGTTATTTGTGGCAGCAGTATATGCGTATGTGCTCCTCATTTGTATACTTTCTGCGCGTGTGAATGCATGCTTGTGCGTGTGCATGTGCGCATTCATATGTGCACGTGTATGTACACGAACACGCAAACGCAAACCTTGCCTGTGAGATGAATCATCTAGCCGATGCGGCCGCGCAAGTATGACGAAGCGGTATTGCGTGTAGAGGAGTGGGTGGTTCCACTGGCAATGAAATCATCACGCTTAAATCTTCCCTGCTGAACGGCTTCGTAGGCAAACCCGTCCCTGCGACTGCGAGCCCTGGGATGAAGGTCCGGGAGGCGTGATGAGACTCGAGGATTCAAAACTCTGGTGCATTCAGCGCTCAGGAGGATTTGAGGGTCCGGTTCAGAACTGTCCAGCAACCTCTTCACAAAGTCGTTCTACTTGACAGGTTCTGGGGCTTTTGCACGCGATGCTCTCGGAGGAAGAAGGGGATGAGCATCAAAGCTGAGTCATTTTGAAACCGTGGTTCCCGGTGGCAAGGCGCCCTCCGAAGAGGCTCCCGCTCCGAAGGCTTGGGCATTTGGGGCGCACGTCGCAGGTGTTCGGGGAATTTGTAGGCTTGTAAACATTCGGCTTGCCGAGGGGGTAAAACCTGGAATGGGATTCAGGGAGGAGCGTCTTTGGGGAGAAGCTCGAGAGGCGGCCGCTCCCGAACGTGCACATCTTGCGAATCTTGCGCCTGCGCCGTCCAAGGATTGGGCCTTGGGTGTCGTGTTCAGAGGTTAGTCGATGGAGGAAAACCTTCTAGCTCTGTTTGTTCCAGGTCCAGTCTGTGCTCAGAGGTCGAAAGCCATATGAAACTGCGAGAACTGCTCTTCACACACTCACATGAACACTTGAAAACCTCGCAACTCCTGCCCCCTTTGCTCGAAAGCGGCTGTGAGGCTCCGGAATCCCCTGGGGCACCGAAAGCGTCGGCACCGGGCCGCCATCCCAATGGGTGGCGTTTGCAATTTGCAGCTCCCTGCAGTTCTGTGCGGTTCTGGCTCCTGGCTCGTAGACTCTTCACGACTCATGAACCTCATGGACCTCATGTCGATGTGGGGGGTGTTGGGTCTGATGGCACGGTGTCTGTCTCCAAGGGGCTGCTTGGCAACGCCTGAGGTATAGGATGAAGGGGCATCTAGGGCTTAAAGTTGTTATTTGCTACTGAGGTGCTCCAGGAACCCGCGCCCTGGACGGCCGTGGGCCCTGAGAGGGTAGAGGATGCTGAGGTTAGTGCTGTTTCCTGGTGTTTACAATCCTTTTGGGGGCTTGCAGGACACATTGGGGGTGCGTCAGCAGGGGCCGAGACAACTCATTGGGGTCGGTTGAAGTCGGGCGCGCTCCCACCTAGGAGAAAATGGCGCTTTCGCGTGTCCCAGTACCCAAAAAACAAGTCCTCAGGGGAGCAAGAGCACCGTCTGCCCTGGACACCTCATACATGCTGTGACAACCGAAGCGTCGCGGGGCTTATTCATGTCAGGATGCGGAAAAAACCCCCGCTCACAACTGCAGGTCCAACCGCTTCATCCAACTCCATGAAACTTCATGAACCTCGAGAAGGGTACCCATAGAGGCTGCCCACAGACCCACAGGGTTTTGGGTTTAGGGTTCAGAGTTTAGGGTTTAGGGTTTAGGGACACCTTTACGGGGCACACCTGATGAGGGACACCCTTAAGGTGCCCGAGCAGCCAGCCTGGGGCGCTTGATCCCGCCCGATCGCGACAAGCCGGGGTCCCGACGGGCGACACGTGTAAACAAGGCAGATTAAAGCATTCTCAAACAAAGTAGGGTTTAGGGTTTAGGGTTTAGGGTTTAGGGCTCTTAATCAAAAGAGTTGGGGGACCAAAGCTGATGGTCAAGAAGGCTTGCGATACAGGGGAGAAAGCCAAGAAAAAGCTCAGCTTCTAACAGCTTCATAAGGCTGCATATATGAGCAATAGCGGGAGGAAGCGAGAGGAATGAGGAACGCATGCACATACTGGAGACTTCAAGCACACGCACTGTAGCTTATGAAGAAGCTTAAAGGATACCGAGTACATGGAGGACCAAGCTGGAGTTGTTCATCGGGCTGGTAGTTTTCGGGGCTCCCGCAGAGCTTCGAATGGCTGGATGCAAGGCAGGGATTGGAAGAAGCCTCGCCTTGTCATCAGCATGCGGGCTCTCTCAGAAGTTTCTTGCAGACCTCGGAGCACTTAAACCCGGAGCCTCCTGCAGTTAGGCACATGGGCCGCAGCAGATTTTTGGCACCCCAGCTCCCGGTTTGTCTCCTCTCACCCCCACACAGACGATGCAGTCGCCGGCACTGAGGGAAGAGCTCCAGAAGAAGATCCGGGAGCTGGAGCGCAAGAACGAGAGCCAGCAGAGGTGCGATGCACTGTTTATTATTATTTCTTTTTTTTGGGGGGGTTGGGGCGGGGACCCCCGCCTCTTAAGAAGCAAAATGCGCGCTTTGATGGGTTGCCTGCTTTGCCTCTCAGGGCAGCACAAAGCAATCCCAAAGCACGAGCATCGGAGCTTCGGAGGATGAGCTCTATCCCCTTGGGAATTATGTTTTTGTTCATATAAAAATCCAAGAGGATATTAAAGATTAAAAATAATATATTTTTATTAGGGTTCTAAGGGGAGTATAGTCAGAGCGTCGGAGCATCCGACGGCAGATGTCCAGGCAGATCGAAGCGCTGGAGGCCGAGAAGGTGCCTCGATGTCCGGTTGTCCTGGCTTAAGGGTTTAGGGTTTAGGGTTCAGGGTTTAGGGTTTAGGGTTACCTTAAACCCTAATCCCTAAACCCTAAACCCTAAACCCTAAACCCTAAACCCTAAACCCTAAACGCATGATCGAGGGGACTAGTTTCAGGTCATTTTCAAAAATAGGATTCAGCAGTTTCAGCCTTGTCCCCCCCCGCCCCCCCCAGCCCGAGGCAATGCAACGCAAGCCTAGGGTTGCGGAGTGGAGTGGTGCTTCAGGTCTCAAGCCATGCAAATTGCGAAACCCCAGTCCAAAAAAGCCCTCTGCCCTGAGCATCCCAAAACCTTACGGTGCCCTTGCAGTACTCTTCTTTCATTGCTGTTTACTTGGGGACACTTGGAAATAAATTTGTAATTTCTGGGCACTTTAATTCCTAAGAAACCGCTACAATTCCTATTTGCTAGGGCTCCAACTTCAGTATGGTCTAAGCGACGCGAGCCTCTAACTCCGAGAGCCGCTCCGGAGGCTGTCGAGCAGCGATCTGTCCTGCACGGGCAGGCGGGTCCTGAATGGGCTGTGCTTCAAATTGGGGGCTGGTGGCTTCAAGGGTGATTGAGACTGGTTGCGACGCTACGATTCTTGTGCAGTTCTTCTTGGTAGGTGTTGGGGATTCAGGGCGATTCAGTGTTGGGGTGGCACGCTAGGGCTCTAGGCCCCTAGGGCTTTCGGATGTCGAATGGTGAGAGCAGGGCCGCTTGCCGTATCATTTGGACTCGCGGTTTTTGTTGTACAGGATCTAGGCCCTTTTTGGCTTGCCCCGCTCGTGGTGTGCTCAAGGCTTTCTAGCCGTCGTTGTCTCCGAATCTGTATTTTTAAAGCTTCCAAGACGCGCGTATGCAGCAACCTAGCGGAGTGCTTGCGACAGAGTTAGCCAGCAAGCAGCAAGCAGCTGTCTTGTGAGTCGCTGTGCGGGATTGTTTGACGTTCACGATCCTTCTGCCCCCCACTTTCGCCACACCTGCGACGTTTTCTTTGTTTTTTTAGTAGACTCCTTCTCAAGGCAACTCATGATCCCATTATGTTGCGATCAACCTCACAAGAGCTTAGAATGCTCGGAGCCCGAAGCCCGGCTCCTCTTGCCCGGATTGGTTTAGGCTTTCGCATCTTTGTGTCTTGAATGCCAGCTAACGTTCATCTTTGCCGTCACTGTTTAGCTATGAGTTGCGGTGCTTTTGTCCTCATCTTGGGGTCTGGGACTGTGCGCCATCTGAGTGGGGAAGTAGGGAAGTGTAAGTTTTGTGTGGGTTTTGAGGGTTCCTGTTCGGCGTTAAGCCGCCTATAAAGTTCGCATCACGAGCAGACGTCTTGCAGAAATCCCGCGCCGTTGCAGGATTGCGCACCAGTGCCGGCGCAGGAGATTGGCTCTGCGTTTCCCTCTGCGCTTGTTCTCACGAGTGCCTCCTGGGGAGGGCTTATGTGGGTAGTTGTCAAAATTATAATCCCTTCTGGGGTACCCTAAATATATATATATATATATATAATAGGGATCCGAAAAGGGACAATAATTTTGACAACCACCCATGTATGTTAGGGTTGAGGGGCAGATCCAATAAGAACACGAGGCCTCGCTTGCATTTTGGCCAACTCAGTGTTGCTACTGCTTCGCGTGTCTGGCCTCTCCCAAGCCTCCTAAATCATTGCTGTTCCTTTTTGGTCAGGTTGTGGCGTGCAAGTGCAAACTTGCAAGTGGGTTTTTGTTGACCTATAAGTACCGTTTGGCTGCGTCAACATAAGTGGTATCACAATAGGGGGGGTACTCTGGTCCGTTTTAAGGACTGTTCGTATAATGGGGGAAGATCCCAAAGCAGGAGTTTGTAGCTCCGGCGCCCATCCAGCCACCACGACCGGAAGGCAGAGGGTAGATGTGAACCCACATGCAGTTGCTTCACTGAGGAATTTTTGGGAATAGTTTATATTTTGGCGGTACTATGATTGCTAAGAAACAGCTAAAACTTTAATTTTTGCTAGGGTTCCAAGATCAGTATAGTTCATGGTTCCGGAGGATGCAAAATACTTGAAGGGCAATACATGGTGTTATAGTTTTTTGCCACCTTGTCCAAAATTGTAGGGTTTGCGCGATAGGGACATGGTTCGGTGGGTTCGTTGCAAAAGAATTGAAGACACGTCCAGTCCCTCGCAGTCGTTGTAGTCGTGTTTAATGGTTTGTTTTGCTTCGTTCAGGAGATGTCCCGGCAAAATTCACGGAGTTGCAAATTGCCGGGCCGCGGGGGTTTAGGGTGGCAGGGTTGTGCAGTGCTCACGCAGCTGATGACAGTGCAGCCCACCCAAAAATGTACGTTGTAGTGAGACGGCTAGAGCTTGCAGATGCCCTGGACAATGCGAGGGTCCACTACCCAGGAAAACGCGGTGGGCACCCCGCAGACGGACATTCCTCAACCCGCCTTACCTCAATTCCACGCGAGATTCCCTGGAGGCTATGCCGCTGAATACTTCGTGACGTCCCGGCCTCGTGCAGTTCTTGAGGGCCTTCAGGTTGGGAACCACCTAGCACCCGAATCCAATACACATGTAGACCATGATAAGATAGTAAAGAAACCTGAGCCTGGGAATCCTGAGGAACGTGCGCAGCTCAGGCTTTGAGTTTTGCGAGGAACTTGGGTGTCAGCTATGTCAATTTATAGTGCCTGGCAGGGCACTGCGCCCAGAAGCAAAGCTCATCCCAAAAGCGCGGAGACTCCCTTCTTGGTCGCCCTGGGGTCGCCTGAGTACCCCTGCACCTTGAAATGTGGGGTTTACGACAACAGGGGGACCCCAAATGGAGATCCCCAAATAGTAGGATCCCCTTCTAACAAGCACTCCAAGAAGGTGCACCCTAACTTCGGAAACCCCCAAATATAGACACGAGAGCAAGCTGAAGAAGCGGTGTCCCCGAAGGAACTCCACGGAGGGTTGCCACGTGGTTGGCAGGAGCCCCGGCAGTTCTGGAAGTGCCGCAGAAGCTGAGTCAAGGAGAGCCTCCCTTCAACTCCCACCAGTTGTAGACTGCAGAAAGAACCCATAGCCCTAGGCCGCGCCCAGGGCCCTTAGGGCCCTTGAACTGAAGCCTTCTCGGGGGAGCTGACGTTAGGGCATGAAGCTTCGAGGAAGTTTCCATATTTCCATACCGCGAGCCCCTCGAAGCCATGCCTTGAGAAAGCTGGAGACGTCCAAGCCTGCTAGAGCCCCAATGGAGCCACGATTGAGCCACGAAGAGCAAACCTTGCCAAGGCTGGATTGGTGAGGGTGGTGGGTGGGAGCCCGGAGGCAGGAGCTTGGGGAGGAGGCAGAAAGAGGCTAAGAGGCTTGGGGGATTTCGATTCTTGACCGAGCTGTAGATAAACAGTGTGCGTGCTTTTTACGGAGCTCTTGCGTTTAACCTGCAGTGTGGAGGAGTTGGTTGAGGTAAGCGCGTGGCGCTCGCGACCCGGTTACGTTGCTCTGACCCCGGTGTGGTGAGTATCTGGCGATTCTTGGCGCCGTTTTGATTGTGGACACTAAGCTTTTGCATGGCTGCATGTGGCTAACTTGCCCTGTCGACAGGTCCCTACATTCCGTGGTCCAACTCGTGCTCCCCCTTAGAGAAACTGTCGTTGTCGGGCCTTGGATCGTGCTCCCGGCGCGGGTGCCGATTGAATAATATAAGGGTGTCGGAGGAAGTTACTTCTAGCATTCCCTTGTGGTCCTTTTCTGTTAATCTACTGTGTGAACCCCCCAAAACCCTAGTCTGATTCGTCTCGCGCGGAAAATCGTGCGCCTGCTGCGGTGTCGCTGGGTCCAAGTTGTGCTCCGGCCACAGTCCTGTGTGCATGCTCTTTGCGAAGTGCAGTGCGTTCTTGGCTTTGACACTTGGATGTGCCTTGTCCTGGTCTTACCCAATGTTTGGGGTCTTCTCCGGCATAGTTGAGCATGGTTTTTTCTGTATGGAGTCAGGGGTTCGGTAATTATCGCGATGGTGATATGGACTTTGAGTTTCAACCCTGAGACCTGCGGGGTGGGCGGGGGGGGAGGGGGGGGGGGGATGTGGGGGGACGTGGTGATTCAGGGCCCACATCACTGTAGGACCATTCCTCTGGGTCCGCATGGGCATTAGCTCCTGGAGACCACCTTTTGGTTTCTCGGTTCTGCCGCATTCAGTATATGATTTCTGGCAAATAAGTAAATGAATAGATAAATATAAATAAACATATATATGTATATGTATATATATATATATATATTTATTTATACACATTTTTCCCCAGCCGCCGAAAGCTGTTTTGGACCATATTGGAGCATCTTCGGACGATGTTGCCCTGAAAGTCATGTCGAAACATTGCTGTAGGTCTCTCAGAATCGACTCCGAAGCGAGCTTTGCAGGTGAGCCACCGCGCAACGCGCAATTGCCACCGGCCGATGCCCCAGTCGTTAGGTGTGTCCACAGGGCCTTGGAGGTTGTCGGGCGTTTGGTTTGGAGTTACTCGCAGATCAATTTTGAAACACCTCGGTTTTGAGGGGATAGAGGTGCAGTCCTAAGCCTCAGGAGAGCGCAGGGAATAGTTTTTTGTTTGGTCAGAACCGGTGAAGGAAACATTGAGCCTCGGCACGTTTCACCCAATGGAACCAAGACTGTCACGAACGTGTCTCCTGAGCAGGTTCTTGGTTCGTAGTCCTGGTTTGGGAAAATTGTAGCGCGACAATCATGTGACCCAAAATCAGAAGTGAGTGTTAAAATAGCACGACGTGTGCTGCACGCTCTTGTTCAGATGCGCGGAGAAAGCCCGTATGAGCATCATTCGTTCCGCTCTTGTGCCACCCTCATCACTTTGTGTGGGGGTTTTGGAAGATAGTGGTACCTTATTGGGGTCCTTGTTATGACGGAATCTTACTATTTGGGGGTGGATATTGGGGGTCCCTTTTTTTCGCAACTCCCATGTGTACTGGGAGCAGCATGTGGCAGGCTGGACTTTGCTTTGCAACGCGCATTGCTTTCTGTCTGCTGCCGCTCTGCTGCTGCTTGTGCGCTGTCCTTGGGCCACGGCAAGACAAGTGCGCGGCGCAATCAACAATGCTACGACTTCTATCAAGCAAACGAATAGCACTTTTTTTAACTTTCTCCTCCAAGCGGCGCCTTTCAGATTTTGGAGGGAGCATAATAAGTTAACAGCTAGCGCGAGGCTGCTTCGGCGAGGGCGCCGGGGCGGTTTAAGATCTAGGGTTTAATGCTGCCTGCAACACATGCATGGCATACGGCTACGTTACGAAAATACAGTAGCATCGATGATGGCGCTGAGGGGGTCATAGAAGAAGGAGAAGGGGTGGGCTGGCACAGGCAAGGGGGGGAAGAAGGGGAAGAAGGTGACACAGGAAAAGCCTATGTTTGACTCCCCTGACCGATGCGGAGGGGGGAAAGGAACTCCGGCCTCGGCAAATTACCCGATTGGAAAAGCATGGAAAGCCTTTGACAATGAGTCGTTCTACTTGACAATGGTCACTTGTTTCAAAAGTTTTGCTGGTCACGCGAAGAGACTTATTCGATGTGGCCTTTCTGACGAATGCATCATGCGAGTTTTTCCTGCTGTCCTGCAGCTTCAGAAAACGCGCCTGTAAGAGTGCACGTGCAGACCTGTGTCGTCGTCGCTTGAATCACGCGAACCTGTTCAAGCCAACAAACTCGTCTTCATGGTGACCAAACTCAAATTTCCGGAGCCCCCCCAAACCCGAAAGCCTAAACCCTAAACCCAAACTCTAAACCCTAAACCCCAAACCCCAAACCCCAAACGCTAAACCCTAAACCCCGACCTTTGAAGCATCCTTTGATATCGATTGCTTCCCAGATTCCTCCGGGGGACACGGAGCCGCCGGGTCCGTGTGGTCCCATGTGCCGCTGCGGTCAGGCTCGGCACAGCTTAAGGCTGAGGGTTTAAAGAGTTTTAGGACATTAGGGTTAAGGGTTTAGGGTTTAGGGTGTAGGGCCCTGATTTAGGACTTATGGGCCATTTGTAGTTTTCAAGTATCAGGAGGTTCCTTGCAGATTTGCGGATTTGGCTCCGGGAGTGCATCGTTGCAAGTCCGTCGTTTTCACTTGCAATCTACCGCGACACCATCTACGCATGGCTACGCATATCTGCACCACGGGGTAAGGTTTTGCTCTCTGCTGACAAGGACTTCATCCTAAGACTCCGGCAGCAAGCTTCTGCACGTCACTACAGTGATTTCAGCTGGGTCACAATGGGAGAAGCACACCGCAATAGTTGGCTCTCTCCCGTTCTCTTCCGAAACCTCTCTGGGATTCTGTTCTCGCTCCGTGCCTTCGGGAGCACTGGGGTGAGGGCGGGGCTTGGAGGGATTGACAGTCGGCGTCGCTGCTCTTCATCTTGTAACCGGCGATCAGTTCCGAAGACTCAGAGACTCACAGCCTTATTTGCTTTTGCGCTTTTGCATCATTTGTGTTCACTTACCATCATTTTCCGGTGTGTGGCTGTGGTTTCGGCAACAGGTGTGAAGGTCTGGTGCCTTGCAACGGCGGCCCCGAATTGATCTCGTCCGTGTCTGTCCGCAGTCTGTCCATCTCGCCATTCTCTTCCAACCGCTGATGCGGAGATTCATGGAAGTTTTTGCATCCTCCGAAACCAGACCCGGAATCCCAAGCAACGGAGAGCCATTGCGTTAGCTGAGAATGTGGAGTGGTACTGGATCAGGCTTTGATTAAATGGTTCAGGTTTTTGGGAGTGAGCCGCGCATGCGCAAACGTTCACCCTTGGCGATGATAAGCTCGTACTTGTTGAACTATCGAGTCTGCTTCTACATTCTCAAGACGCCCGACTTAGGTCAGGAGCGGCGGCAGGCTATGCAGAAGGCAGCATAGGCATCTACTACAAGTAGTTCCAAACATATCTCGACAGCCCGAGAAGCCCTCAAGAACAGCTACGCCATAAACGCGGAGGTGGTGAGCAAGGCATCAGAAGTCGAGAAGCCCTGGATAGCCGATGAGGTGCGAGTCCAGGGCCTCAACCGTTCGACTTCTAAACCCACGGGGGCCGCAACCCTAAACCCTAAACCCGAAACCCCGTAAACCCTAGCCCTAAACCCTAAACCCCAACAAAGGCCCAAGCTTGTTTCAACTTCGACTTCGGTTCCCCGACCTCTAGCTCAGATTCTCCCTGCTGCTGTCCCAGTATGAGCACCTACAGGGAGGTAGGCGTACTCCACGTGCCATTTTCGTAGTGGTTTGGGCTACTCGGCTTTGGGCGATTATTGAAGGCGGCTTTCTAGTCATTGGGGTTGGGGTTCAGGCTTAAGTCAAGCACCAGCTAATCCCCTTTCCCGGGCTCAGCATTTTTTACAAGCCAGGAAGTCCAAGTATAGGTTAGACTACTGCGACAAAAGGTTCTGTCACCTTTATTACCCACATCAAGCATCAGGTGAGGCAGATGGAGGAATTTCTGACACCAATTATGCCCTTCAATTTCAAAATCAACTCGGTTCTAAATGATATCCTGAATACCCTTGTGCTTCATTAACAGACAGGTGTTACTGAAGTCAAGCCTGCCAATGCTACACTTAATTCTACCGGTATGCCGGTCGAGGTCTGTATAACATTACTGTCGGAACAAAAAGCAGAGGTTCGCGACATGGGGTTAAAGGTATTTGATTCCTTCAAAAAGTAATATAACATGTTAAACAGGAAAGATCATTGAATAGTATATTAGAAGGTATTATGCAAAGAAACCCAATAGATTATGGCAATACACATGTTGAAAAGATTGTTTGTAAGGATACAAATATAAACAGTGTAAATGTAGGACACACAACCGACTTTGCAGCATGGAAGTCTATACAAAAGAAGGAGTGTATACGTCCAAATAACAAGTCTCATAACCGGTTCGATTGGAACAATTGGGAGATGGTTGAACTTGAAACCCGATGCTGTGAAAGTAGTGTAGCAGCGAGAGAAGTTGAACGGGATTATTTTGAGCAACTTAACCCCGACTTGAATGCTGTAAAGCGTCCTGTTGTGTCATTGGAAGAGCGGAAAGAATACAAAAAAGAATGGGCGAAAGAAAACAAGAAGCATATACAAGAACAAAAGCGAGTTTATCATTGGAAAACAGGGAAGTTCTGTGACAAGGTTAAAACGTGGCCAAAAGAGAGCCCGGAGAGGAGAAAGGAACAAGCAAAAACTTATCGCGTGAAGCACAAAGAAAACTCTGTCAAGTGATAGAATGCCCTTGCGGAAGTAGTTTTACAAACCAAGCCAAGGTGCGACACCTTCAATCTCAAAATCAAGCATATATACACCAACAACAAGAAAATTGTTATCAACGAAATCATTTTCCATTTTATTAGTGTTAAGTAGTGCCACACACTGAAAACAATACAAATACACTAGCAGCTCATAATCTTGTATTCAGTGGAACAGACATATCGCAGTTATACGCAACACAACAGAATTAGGAGACATCAGCACAGAAAACACAACGGACGTAGCAACAAGCGCCGCAGACATACAACGGCAGCAAAGGAACGCCACACTTTGCTCAGCTTCGAACTGTAAATGTGTATCTCCCCAAATAGTGGTACCCTTAAGATACCCCCAAAATAGTAGAACCCTCATCATAGGAACCCGCAAAAGGGTCCCCCTATCTTCGGAAACCCCCATATTCATAGGACCCTAAACCCTAAACCCTAAACCCTAAACCCTAAACCCTAAACCCTAAACCCTAAACCCTAAACCCTAAACCCTAAACCCTAAACCCTAAACCCTAAACCCTAAACCCTAAACCCTAAACCCTAAACCCTAAACCCTAAACCCTAAACCCTAAACCCTAAACCCTAAACCCTAAACCCTAACATCGTAAGCCCCCCCCCCCCCCCCCCATATTCCCAGTTCAAGTTTACGTCGCGTGGCTCCTCAGCACCGCAGGCTCGGAAGCAGGCCATCCTTGCTGCCCTCGAGCGCTTCCAAAGTCACCCGTCGGGAATCAGCGGTCTCGGGGTGTGGGGTTTGGGGTTTAGGGTTTAGCGTTTAGGGTTTAGCGTTTAGGGTTTAGGGTTTAGGGTTTGTTTAGAGTTTTTTTGGGTTGAAGGTACAGGGCTGATGGTTTTGCCTCTGCATCCAACGCTCTTTGGTGTGTCTTTGCGCATGGGGAAGACAAGCAAAAATAGTCGCAAGGGCATGAGGGTAATTGAACTACTGGTTGCCTGTAACGTTCGCATTCTGCATATCATATCGCTTTCTTCCCTCCAGTAGGTCCTGAGTTACATCCAAAGAGTCGACTTTCCAAAATAGGGGTACCTTATTGGGGTCCTTACTATAAGGGGATCCTACTCTTTGGGGGGCTATGTTAAGGCATAAGCCCCATATGTCACAGGCTCAGATCGCACAAATGGCATATCTCAGGCTTCGTGCTTCGCACCTGCGCTACTCGAATGATCTCGAATGCCCTCCTTGATCACACCAGGCAACAGGTTCCCTTAGAGGAGGTCCCCAGGCCACCCCCCTTGAACCCCCCCTTATGCCCCCCCTTCTACCCCCCCAGTAAACCCCTTCATCCAAGGCCATCCGGGTGTGGAGCGCCGTGGCAAGGTTGGGCTGTCTGGGAATGGTCCGTGCTCAGGGGTTTAGGGTTTAGGGTTCAGGGATGTTTTGAGGGTGTAGGGAAATTTGAGCCTCTGGGAGCCACCTCCTGCAAAAATGGCAAAGCCGGCACGGTTGACGCATCGACAGTGGAAGAAGCCGGCAATGATAGGCAAAGGTGAAGTGGTGTGACGTGCGAATGCTGCTGAAGTAGGTCACATCGCCAGGAAGGATGTGCGCAATCGACGTTGTTGATGGCAAATGGCCATGAAGACCCTAGCTGCACATGTGATACAATGCTGCGGAAGCCATTTCGGTAGCCTGCGAGCCCCAGCCCCAAGCCACAAGCCAGCGCTAAGATGGTAAACGCAGGTGTCGCACCAGAATCGATTCGAGCCGGCCGGTGGCCCCAGGAACATCGCGGTGCTGCCCAACGCAGCGCGGCGAACTGCAGAGCAGTTTGAGACTGTCCCATCCGAACCCACTTGAGAACGCACAAAGATGCTGAGAATTTGATGCTTGTTAAAAAGACCTTCGACAGTGCGACTTGCAACCCGCAAAGCATCTGAGGCTGCACCGGAGAAGATGAATCGAGCGTTGACGAGCGAGTCAAGCAGGAGAGGGTCCTGTTGTCATCGCTGTGGTGTGGCGAAACTATGGATTCGACAAGGGGCCGTGTGGCGTAGATTGGCGTGGAAGTCACATCATGAAAGGTTCGGACATGCGTTTGTGTGTGGACGTAGAAGGCGGTGCACGCTCAGACCTCCCCAGCGGAGCTTCAGGTTGACTTGACCTGGACCTGCTGTTGGCAGGGCTCTTCCCTCGCTTCCTTTGAGTAATATGGTGCTATATTTTGTGATATGAAAGGTGTGTAACTGGACTTGGGGAGTTTGGCATGGCAGCCGCATCCCTGGTGGAAGCTGACCGATCCCAGCTCTACGCCCTACACCGCCGAACCCCCATCACCAGGACGCATTACACTCGAGCACGGTGCCCGGTCTCGCCACCACGCCATAGGGCTTCGGGGTCGTTACTAGTAGGGCTCCGGCATGGCGCTGGGACTCTAGAGCCTTTTGGGCCTTGCGTCTGATGCTTTGGCACATTTCAAGAAGGGTTTCGCTTCAGAGGTTCCAGGTTCCACAAGTGCGAGTGGCGTGGTGTTGAACTGTCCTGCTTGGGTGCCTCTTGCGCAAAGTCCGGATTTTGAGCGCAGGTTTCAAGGCGATACAGATGCAAGTCCCCCCCAAAAGATCCGAAAAGCTCAAACAACCGCTTCAGACTGCAACTCCAAGGAGAAACGCGGAGAAACCCAAGCGACCCCCTCAAAATCCTTGCACTTGAAACTCCCATCACCGCATCGACCGTGGGACTTTCTGAGGGACTCAAGAGGCTCCCATGGTGTTGAATGCCATGTTTTCAGGGCTTCAGGTTGGAGGTGTTTTCGGCTCAGAATAAGCATGGGGAAAGCCGAACAACCCTGACCCTCCAATACAGAGAAGACGGTCACTCGGGGGTCCAGTTCCGTGGGTTTCAACCAAGGGTAGGCTTTTTGCTCGCTATGCTGCTTTCGACCCTGAGCCGTTGCTCGCCTCAGTTGCCTCCTTTGTCCGAGAGTGTGCAGAGCCTGCAGAGCTTGCGGAGTTCAAATCACGTCTGAAAGCTTCAACATGGGAAGTTCCCCTCTAATTCCTGAAGTCGCGAGGAAATGCCCTAATTACCTGGTTGGTGTTGCTTGGCGCCGCACGCGGGCGCGGCCTGCAGGCTGTTGACTGTTGAAGCATTTGCTGAGGAAGTGCGGGTGCTCCGCTGAGAGTGTTTCTCTGGGCAGTTGGTATGTTGCAACCTCCAACGCAGCCGGGCAATCCTGCATGTGGATCAGACCCTCCCCGAACAACGTGCCCTTGTTCGAGAACAGTCGAGCCTAGCACAACAGCTCAGGGTTGGCTCACGTCAAGCGTAGAATTCAGGGGTTTGCCAGTTCAGGGTTTGCCAATGACTCCCGGGATTGAGGATGCCAGCGTTTTAGCTCGCATGCCAACGCGCTCGGAGAAAGCGCGCACAGGGTGGGAGATCTAGGTTCACTCTCGGGCCTTCAGGTTTGCCGGGGGTACACTGTGAGTTGGACTTGGTTCACCCTAAACCCTAAACCCTAAACCCTAAACCCTAAACCCTAAACCCTAAACCCTAAACCCTAAACCCTAAACCCTAAACCCTAAACCCTAAACCCTAAACCCTAACCTTAAACCCTAAACCCTAAACCCTAAACCCTAAACCCTAAACCCTAAACCCTAAACCCTAAACCCTAAACCCTAAACCCTAAACCCTAAACCCTCAGCTCCACCAAAGATCATCGAAGCCATCCGCCGTAAACTGGAGCCAAAGTCCTTCGAGGTTGCAGCTGAGGCTTTGTTGGCACATCGTCACTATTCGCCTCGAGGTTCCATAGATGTCCATGGGGAATTCCTGCTTCCCCACCTCTAGTGTCCCGGAGTCCTCCTTCTCCTGCATTCTGCTGAGATCTTTACACGGAGAACTGAAGTTTCAATTGTGCCTACCAGAGCGCAGGCACGAAGTCCCCCCTCGCCTAGCCCCTGCCTCTGCGGACCCCAAATTGATCCGATCTTGTTGTGGGCAAGTGTCAAAATGGATAGCTGCTGCCCCCACCTGATCCGCTGAACCCAAAAATCCGACGCCAGCATCCAACGCCTAAGCCTAAACGTGTTATTCGAACGCTTTGGACCTGTGCTTCCTAAGTCCCCAAAGTACTTGTGCGCGAGTTTTGTTTAAGGCAATGTGCATCGGAATCGGGCCGGTATGAAACAGTCACGCGCCGACCACGGTGTGGGCTTGCAAGAAGCACGATGTGCAGACCCCGGGGCACCAGAACTCCACCGGATAGATCCGCCACATATCCTTCTCGAGTTTGTTTTGCAAACAGTAACAACGTGTTTTGCCAAAAGAACTGAACATCAGCAAGCAAAACTTGCCGCATTGGCTGAAGCTTAAACGTAAACCCCTTGCTGTTTTGGATGTTCCCCCTGTATACTAACAATCCTGAATAGGGATTCTGAGAGGCGGTACTATAATCCCTATTAAGTACGGTTAGTATACAGGGGAACATCCCAAGTTGCTGTGTATGTCACACCGAGTCAAACCGAAGCTGCAAGTCTCAGCCCCCTTCTCCGTTCCTCAGTTGAAATTGAGGCCGTCCGCCCTTCGCAAAAAAGGTTGTTTGTTAGTTTCTTTTCTTTATTTCTTTCTTTCTTTCTTTCTTTCTTTCTTGCTGTGTTTCATTCTTTCATTTTGTGTGTGTGTGTGTATGTGTGTGTGTGTGTGTGTGTGTGTGTGTGTGTTTTGTTTCTCAGTCTCCTGCCTGCCACGCGGGCGCGTAGGGCTTGAGGCTTGGGCCTGGGGTTAAGGTTGAGTGTGTGTAGGGTTTGGGGTCCAAGGAATGGAGTTCGCCCGCCCCCCCCCCCCCCCCCCCCCCAACTTCCTGAGCTGCAGGCTAAACCCTGAACCCCAAACCCTAAACCCCAAACCCTAAACCCTAAACCCTAAACCCTAAACCCCAAACCCTAAACCCTAAACCCTAAACCCGCAGCCATCTAGCAAGAAGACGTAGGGAAGACTCGAGCCACTGGAGGGTGTGGCAGCTCCAGGCCTCGAACCTTCCAGTTCTGTAGGCTTCCGTGGCTTCAAGGGTTGAGGCGGTGAAGGTCTCTCTTTTTTTAATATTAATATATACATATATATATATGTGTATATATATGTATATATATATATATATGTATATATATTTTTTCTGTGTATTGATTGAGAAATACTGTACATAGTGAATAGACTGTATCTTCTAGATTCTAGAGGAGTTGTCGCAAGTACCGTGCCAAGTGCCAAGGGTCGCTCCAAGCCATGCAAAATCATCCTGGTCATTCATAATATCCTCTTCGTCGGCAGCAATCTTATGAGAATACAGGAAAGAGGGCAGTGGAACGTGAACGTATCGGCCTTGATCTGCGTTGGGCCTCTCCGGCCTTAGTCATGTGTAAAATCGCAGGTCTCATGTCAGCTCTTTCCGGAAAGTCATATCCGAAGCTTCACATGGAACCTGGATGGGGTGCTCGTCGGAGGTGCAGTCCGTAGCACTGACGAAGCCCCTTACTCAGAGGATGCATCTGCGCAGACAAGGCCCTTGAGCCTGAGCCCCGCTCCGGATGTCCAGAACTATATCCCCCTTGGGAATTATTGTTTATTTTTGCTTATATAAAACCCAAGAGGAGACTATGAATTTTATTAAGGTTCCAAGGGGAGTATAGAGAATGCCTGATCTGCTCCGAAGGTGAGATGGCGGCGGCGGCAATAGACATGTCCTTCTTGGAGGCACGTCCAACCCAGAAAGGGTGCAACCTTCGTTTCGGATGTCGGCGGAGCACTATAATTAAACAAGCGGACGTTGCCCCCTTTCCCCGCCTCCACGCAGCCCGCCCTCGACACAGACTGTCCCTTCTCCCACCCTTCCCCCTCCCAGACCAATCCTCCGCACAGCCGGATGGGTTTGGCCTTGTACTTGAGTTTCTTTTAGCACCCAGTTTTGGCACCCTCCTTCCGGCATTCTTTTTTGTTTTGTCCTAAAATGCCTCGCATGTCTGGAGAGTCTTGTTGATACCTACTTCAACCACGTCGAACACCTGAAGTGCGGACTAGGGTCCACGCGGTTCCGTCCTCCCGAGAGCTGTGAAACAGTCTTGTGACTGCTGTCCAGGCTGTCAAAGAGCTTTCTTTGCTTCTTTACGTGGGGATATTCCCCCTTCTGCAAACAGTCCTTAATCGGGATTATAATCCCGAAGGACTGTTAGCAGAAGGGGGAACACCCCAACCTTCACACCTCAAGAGGGCCCTAAAGTGCCTGAAAGGCCTCCACGAGACATCATGCGCCCCTGTCTTCCTGCGAGAGGATCCGAGCATATTCGGCAAAAGCCGCTTCGTCGAGGAGGAAGCAGGCGAAGCGTCCGTCTTCCTTCGGAAACAGGTTGAATACTTCTTTAGAGCATTCTGCAAGACATTTTGCCTTGTGTTGTAGGGACTTGCACTGAAGAGCTTAGAGGAAACGTAGAGGAATGGCTAGGCCAACAGGAAAGCATTTCTTTAACACATGCCCTACCGAAAACGTCTTCAATTGGAGACGTCATCTGTCACTACCCTCGATCCCGAAACTCCCGCAAGCCCGGCGAGGCGACTCCCTGCCGCCTACCCAACCAACCACGATGTGCATGCTACTATTGGAGAGTCCCCCTCAGAAGGGGAGATGGGGGCTCGAAACCCCCAAGACCTACCTAGAGTAGAGATGGGGGCGGGATGGTTTACGTCATGAGCCAACACTTCAGAGCATCTCACAGCCCTTGACCTGCCCACCACCACTAGGCTCAGAAAGCCTCCTTCGCTTCTCTGGGTTTCGAGGCGACAACGTCGAAGACTTCCGCAGCTGTGAGCCGCAAATGCCCGGAGACACAGATCCCTGCTTTTCTACGGCCTTGGTCTTCTGAAGTTCGGTTTCAGTTCTTAGGCTACGTTAGGGTAGGGTGCCACAGTGGCATGGCCGGATCTCTCGCCACAGCATGATGCTTTGGCATTTTTTGGGTTTTCTGTCCTCTGCCCCTCCTAAACCCTAAACCCTAAACCCTACACCAGCAGTCACGGGTAGCCACTGGCAATTGGCAGTCGCTACATTCTGTGCAAGGCTGGGAGTTAGAGGGTGTTTGGGGAACTCTGAGGAACAGCCCGAAGCCTCGACACTACAAACATGATCAACCCTAAACCCTAAGCCCTAAGCCCTAAGCCCGAAGCCCTAAGCCCTAAACCCTAAACCCTAAACCCTAAACCCTAAACCCCAAACCCTAAACCCTAAACCCCAAACCCTAAACCCTAAACCCTATGCCCCTAACCCTAAACCCTAACTTCCTCTTGCAGGCCCAGGATGATTCGAAGCACGCCTGATAAATATTTTCGGGTGTTCCCAATGGTGCAGCCTCGTTGTTTGACATGTTTAGAATCTTGTTAGGACTTCTACTCATTGAACTTCGTGGGCGTAGGATTTTAATTTTTAAGATTCGTATCACCTCACAGGTGGGAGTCCCCCAAACGCCCCCAAATCGCCCCAACTCTTGCCAACCAGGTTTGCCATGGCCCCGGTTGCGAATCCGAAGACGTTCTGCATCGACATGAAAAAGTCTGGGGAGGCCCAGAAACACAGACGTCTCAGCTTTTTGCTGCGAGCGCAGACACAGTGTGTTGGCACTATTAACTTCTTGCTGCTTGGAGGCACCTGGCCTCATGGATTTCAAGCAACCCGGATGTGATTTCGTTTTTGTTGTGTGTGTGTGGGGGTGAAGTTGAGGGCATAGGACATAGGATTGAGGCAAATACTCAAGCAAGCACGCTGGCTTCCGCTGCGCCCCAGCGGTTGCCAACATGCATCTTCACAGCAGCATTGTCAGGGACCAGCTTGACACGGGCAAACTACTTTGCACCGTACCCCAAACCCTAAACCCTAAACCAGAAACCCTCAACCCTAAACCCACAGGACACAATCACCACATCCACAGCACATGCCTGGCCGCAACACCAACCTTTGAGCCGACTTCAAGCAGGCAGTCGAAGCACAGAAGAACCTGACAAACCTTCGAAAGTCCATGTGTGTTGTGGAGATGTTGTGTGGGGATGTTGTGTGGGGATGTTGTGTGGGGATTTTGTGTGGGGATGTTGTGTGGGGATGTTGTGTGGGGATGTTGTGTGGGGATGTTGTGTGTGGTGTTGTGTGGGGTGTTGTGGGCAAGTGTTTCCGTGTAAGTGCGCGTGCGTGTGCTTATTCCACTCTGCGTGTCTCTTTCTTTGTCTCTTTGGGCGTGTGCACATGCGGGTTCGGCCTTCGTGCAGGTTCGGTGTTTTTTTGGTCTTGTGGTGCATGAGCATTGGCTTGAAGGGGAGGGTGTATGGACAAAGATGCAGTAGGCAGACATGATGAGATATGCATGTGTGCAAAGATGCCCCGAGCCAAGGAAAGGAACCACGACGCTAGGGTTCGTGTCACTTGGCTCTCTCAGTTTCGGCGCTGAGGCTTTTTCGGCTCCCGGGGGTTTACGAAAACAAGGGACCCTATAACGGATGCCCAAAGCGTAGGATTCCCGTATGGTAAGGACCCCAAGTAAGGTACCACTGATTTCGGAAACCACCAAATCCCGTGAAGCCAAAAGAGGTTCCAGGGCGGGATCATCATCGCGGTGGACTCCCGAGCCTCCATGGGCAGCTACATCGGCTCTCAGACGGTCAAGAAGGCCTGGGGAGGAGCAAGTAGACTGGAGACATAAGTAGACGCAAGAAGACATAAGTAGACAGCAGTAGACATATAAGTATATATAAGTAGACCAGGCAGCATGATAGAGGGATGTGGCTTTGAGTTGCTGTTTTGGGCTTGTTTCGGGTTCAGGCGTTGTACTCGAGACTCTAGGTCAACTGAAGCTGGCAAAGATAGCAATCGCCGACGGCGATCGGATGCCGCTTCTGGATTGCATAGGATGTCCAGCTCGCTTGCAAGAATTTGAAACCCCTCCCCGGTTGCCCTGCAAGTTCTCTACAAGCAGGTCAACTTAACAACATGCAACAATGTTGATGCGACGTTGACGCCACGTTGATGCAACATTCTTCTTCGATCCCCTGAAAGCCCCCCCCCCCCCCAAAAGCGTGTGGCAGGTGATTGAGATCAACGATTTCCTGCTCGGAACGATGGCAGGCGGTGCCGCTGACTGCTCGTGCGGAGCTCAGTGCTCCCGCAGTGTGGAACAGCGGGAGAGCAGGGGGAGCGATGTAGATGCACTGTTGGGGGCGTAAACCGCTCGGAGACAACGGCCTACCATGGATGGAGGCAAACAGCGCAAATTGAACCACCACGCGATTCTGTACATTTTAGTGTTCCCGTCAAGAGCGGCCGCGGTCTCCGGATCTCCTCCTCCTTGGTCGATCTTCATTGCAGGACTTGTACCTCCAATCTTGCCAGTCCACGTTCCACGTCCCGTTGTCCCTGTGACGGTGGCCTTTCTTCTCTTCTTCTTCAGCTTCTTCATGTAGCATCTCCGACCACGCGCGTGCTGTTCCGTTCTCGGCCGTCCCCGTGCTCTCCTACGAGATTTGCTTCTCATGAGAAGTGCGTGTTTTTTCTGGGGATCTCTATCCTTCAATCTCTTGTAGCAGAGATAGAATCGACAGCAGCGCTTCACCTTCTCTTCAAGTTCTGTGATATCGCACTTGCCACCCGTTCCTCGAAAGCCAACCAGCTTCGTCCATATGATGGGGGGACTTTTGGACAACTGTTCCCTGAAGTAAGTGCTTCACCATTTGGTTTATCGCAGTCGTGTTGGTCCTGAGAGTACGCCATGGCTTCGATCTGTGGCACGTAGCGTTCCAGGCATTATCCAATGACCCTGCTACATCCCGCTACCACGTTGGAGTGGCAAGC
The DNA here is from genome assembly GCA_905221605.1 of Symbiodinium natans. Classification (NCBI taxonomy): domain Eukaryota; class Dinophyceae; order Suessiales; family Symbiodiniaceae; genus Symbiodinium; species Symbiodinium natans. The sequence goes on along the minus strand of CAJNDS010002383.1, from coordinate 230,967 downwards.
TGTGCGTTGCCAGCCTCAAAACAAGATCGCTACAGTTCGCAAGGCGGTATCATCCAGAACTTTGAGGGAGGGTAGAATGCAGAGGGGGGGGAGGGGGTGGAGTGGGGTGCAAACAGCAGGAACCCTAACCTCTGAAGGCAACCTCACCCTCGCGAGGTTTTGGGAACGCCACCTCAACCGCCTCTGCCGCATGCACGAGCTTCGGGAGAAGGCACCTCTCAGTGTTGAAGTTCCGCCCTTGCTTCTTTTATTTTTTTAAATAATGTTATTGATATTACATTTATTTATGAAAGAAAAAAGTCTTGTTTTTGCCCCTTGTTTTTGCCCATCAAAGGAAGCGGGCCTAGCAGGCCAGGCCGCCGAAGAGACCTCACACTAAACATTTTAGTTCGGTCCAAGAGGTACAGTGGGACGGTATGTTAGCATGGTTTTTGGTTTCATTCAGATGTACTTCGACGGACTAAAGAAGTGACTCGTCTGAGCCACAGAAGTAGTACACGAAATGCACAACCCCTCAGAACCTTGCTTGTCCTAAATCCTGGAGCCTTGGGGCACAGATGCGCTTTCAATCTTTTCACCGCCCATTTTCGGCTAATAACCGTTGCACTGAGCGGCATGCCAGACCTCGCAGGAACGAATCTCCGTGGCCGCAGCCTCCAAGTTGCTGGCAAACATCTTCTGGCAGTGCCCCGAAGGGTTACGGCGCTCCGTGCATAGGGAGAGGCCTTCGGGAATTGTCGATTCCAAAATTCCAAAACCCTTTCTCTCCAATTCCGTACAGGGCTCAGACTTTGGGGAGCCACTACCAGGACTCAGATTCTTTACGGAAAGGCACCCTGTGGCACCATGGGTCGTTCGTGGCTACCAGGACTTGGCCCCTCTGCCAATCGTTGAATGTAGAGTTCTCGGGCATGCTTGTGTTCCGTTGAGTCGAGCCTTTTGCTCCAATGTCTCCACTTGCACAGTGCCTTTCATGCCATCCTGAGTCCTAAGCTCACCATCCGAACCCTAAACCCTAGACCCTAAACCCTAAACCCTAAACCCTAAACCCTAAACCCTAAACCCTAAACCCTAATCCCTAAACCCTAAACCCTAAACCCTAAAGCCTAAACCCTAGACCCTAGACCCTAAACCCTAAACCCCAAACCCTAAACCCTAAACCCTCGAGGCTCCTAAAGTGCCCCCGGTAAATCCTCATGTTGCGGTCGAGAGGTATCGGGGCCAAGGGCTGTCTTGCGGAACCATGGTCGCCGGGTGGGACAAGAAGGCCAGACTCCACCGCTGAGGGTTTAGGGTTTAGGGTTTAGGGTTTAGGGTTTAGGGTTTAGGGCTTAGGGTTTAGGGTTTAGGGTTTAGGGTTTAGGGTTTGCGGGGGTGCAGGGACAAGTTTCGGGCCTTGTGACCTTGTGGATTGTAGCAGCGAAGGTGAAGTGTTGGAGGGCTTCGGGGGAGTTGATGCATTGAGTCCTCAAAGCATGCGTTCGGGTGCAGGTCTGAAGGGCAGTAGTATGCAATAGTTCAGGACTCCAAGCTCGTTTCTGCGAGGGAACCAAAAGTATTGCCTTTTTGCGTGAATGAAACAAAGAGGCCGGCTCGCTTCTTCCTAGCTGCGGCTTGATTTGGCTGCATGTTCTTGACTTGGCTAGTTCGGTTTGCTTGCTGTCTCTCTCGAATCATGCTTGCACAGTGCATGTGTTTCCTTAGAATGAGGCTCCTTCAGAAACGGGCGCTTTTTACAATGCTACGAAAAGGCGGGTGATGGGGAACAAATAAAATGGATATCGGATATCCAACCGATTTTACATTTGGGCCCGGCCGCAGGTGATTTAAGTCATTGGAAGGGTGGGCCCCGCTATCCTGGGTCTTTGCCGGAAAGCTGACTGTCTGCTTGAAGTCGGTTTAACTGTACTTTCTGCCTTCCACGCGACAACCTCTTTACTTCCATCTGCTTTGGTGTTTCCATCAGAGTTGCTGCAGGTTTCAGTGAAACTGCGAACCCCACTCACATCTGAATTCGACCTTTTCGGCCGCGCAGAACCTCCCCCAGGTCCGCTAGAGACTTGAAAACTGCAGGAGGGGCAAACTCTGCACATCAAGCAAACTCTGAGCCGCCTGGTGGTCAGGGCCCCTCGCTGTACATGGTGGATGACCAGGGAGACCGCCACAAGGGCAACGTGTTCTCAGCACCTGGGATCGGTATCTGATTCCTAGGATTCAAGGGTTTGGAGTGACAGGGTTTGGGGTTTGGGGTTGTTTTAACCTAATGGAGGAATGAAGGGTTTGGAGGAGTTCTCCTGGATGTAGGAAGCCTCGCGTTGAGAGCATGTGCTCACGCCTTTCATCGAAAGGTAAACGCACCGTGAATCTAATCTTTCTTGTGTTTCACAAGCACGAATTTTCGATAAAAAACAGGTCATAACGCATGACCGCCAGGTTTGCGCAAGGAGATAACTTGCGTTGCATGCATTAGGATGATATTTAACATCTTGAGTTTTGGAGATGAGGCAGAAGGCAGGATGCATGCCCCTTGATTTAGCAAGACAAAGGCTTGTGTTTTCAGAATACAGAAGGTATCTAACATTATGATTCCTTGGCAAGTATACGGCGGGCGCCCCTAGTGTTGTTCACCCACGATGAAAAAGAGTAGGAACTTGGGGCGTCTGGGGTTGGGATCAAGTCTTCCCTGCAAGGGGGCTCCTTAGCGTCTTGGATTGTGGCCACGCCGCATCATGCTAACTTTGTGCTCAGCAAGCAATAGAAGTGGAGGCAACTCCCGTCATGAGCTTTGCGATTCATGTAACTTTTGCGACCGCGGTGCCCGTTCGTAGCATCCCATTCGAAACGTACACGGCTTCTCCACACTCTTTGCTAAGACCCAGGAGAAGATCTCCGGATCCTCCCTCCAAGCTTTGAGCCGCAATGCCTCAACAGCCTAAACACCACCCTCAACACGGGTCAGAACTCTGAAACTTTAAAGCCCCAAAACACAACCCAACACAACTCAAGCCTAAAGTGTGCCTCCAGGTGGGCTCAGGTTCGACCTTCGCCTATGGTGTGCCTGTGCAGAAAGTTAGAGGAAGGGGGGCTTTCACACCGCTTCAAGCCTGTCAAGAGTCTTTTGTCATCTCTGTGTAGTAGAATCTGTGACTTGAGATCAGTTTTTTTTTTGGGTTCGCCTGCATATTGCTGTTGACTACCTCCTCCTCCAACCCTTTGTACGTCACTGCACCCTTGCGCCATGACCCCCCCCAGCTTTACATAGATCGTTAGTGAGCCTCTTGATAGTGGAAGGGGTCCGAGGTTCTTAAAGCCTGAAATGAACGATCCTGAGCTCAGACTCCATGTGAGGTCCTCGACTCCGGCTACCGTTTCGACCTCTCAGTCGACGAGGTGCGCGCGATGAGTTTTGGGTCTGCAGGTTGTTTGGCGGGCTCTTGCGCAGGGCCTTTTCTGCATCAAGGGATGCCGAGACGAAAGCGACGTCAACCTTGCAACATCTTGGCAACGACGAAAACATCCACTTTGTCCAAAATCGTGATGCAACCGACCCATGGACCTCTGTCAGGCAGTGGAACTAGGAAGGCGATCGATCTACCACGCCACGCACCGTGACGGCGCTTCCGGCGGCGTCGTGCGGGTCTACCACGCCTGGGACCCGTCAAGAGCGTTGAGAGTTTGCTCTGCACTTTCTTGAGTGTCATGGTCTTCTGGAGCCTCCTCGTTGAAGGTAATCTATAGGTGTCTGAGCCTAGGGCCAGTTTGGGGGAGTTTGGGCCTGAATCCTTATCCGCCCTGGGCACTTCTGTCACCCGGCCATCATACCAGCTTTGCTGAGGCAGATGATTAGGGAAATCCCAGCTCAAGGACTGCCCGAACCTGGCCTTCGGGGCGACTGCCCACACGGGAAGCAAAAAACCCTGTAGAACCTGGACCCCACCATTCTTGTTTTTGCTTTGAGCAACTTCTGGACTTCTGAAACTCTGAGCCTGAGGTCCATGAGAAGGGCTGGACAAAGGCACGCGGCCGAATTGTGCAACATGTTTCGACCGTGAAGCGATGTTGCAAAGCGTTGAGGGGAGGTTTCCTTGCGGGGGGACGGGGGGCGGCTGCAGAAGAAAGCGCATCTAAGAGGCTTGACGGGTTTTCGTTTGAAAAGCTGTTCAGTGCTTTCAAAAGAGAAGGTTTTGGGGTTCGAGTCCGGGTCAGCAATGACGCACAAGAGGCCCTAGGCCACGAGCCCAACATAGTGGCGACTCCACTCCTGGCCTGACTTCATCTGAATCCTGAGCCTCAAATCCGAAACCACGTCTGCACACGGAACATGGACTTGTGTTGATCTTTGGAGTTTGGCCTTAGTCGAAGGCTTCATTCACAGGGCGGAAGCTGCCAGGTCATTGCAGGGGAAGATGTCAACAAGCTGCACTACATGTGCTGCCAGCGCAGTGGGTTCAAACGGGCTTGTGGCTTTTGGGCTTTTGAATTGTGCTGAGGGAGGTTGTCACACCAACAAACTCATTGAGGCGGGTTTTCGCTGGCTCGGGGACCGCTCGCCAGATTGTTGGGGAGCAGATATCCAGAACGGCTTGTTAAGCGAGACAACTTTGGCAACGTTCACTTGTGGTGCTTCGGGTTTCCGATCCAAGGGGTTCCAGGGCTTGCATCCTCTGGGTGAGCCATTCACGCATTGGCTCCGCTCATCATGTTGTGTAAGAAGCTTCATGAAAAAGATTGTCGCTTCGTATTCTGTTCGGTGTTTTCGGGCGAGGCTTCGTACTTCTGGGCTCGTTGTTGCCTGCTGAGTTGGCATGTTGAACTTCAGCCTTGTGGCCCCCGTCATCGCTTTCGTGTCCAACCCCCCCCCCCCGAGTCCACTCTTGAATCCTGTGAATCCTGGTTTACTTTTGAGTGGACATTGGCCAAATGGGGGTTGGGGATATTGGGGGGGTACCTTTGTTGGGGTCCTTATCATAAAAGGGGATCCTACTATTTCGGGGTTTAATTTAGGGTCCCCTACTTTCGTAAGCCCCCAAATTGGCCAGGTACGCCAAGGAGAAGAGCTGCAAGGGAGACGAGTGAGCTTAGCAACCTTCCCTCTCTGATCCCGGACCGTGGGCAGCAGTCAAATTCGGAAATGGAGAGACCCGAGTCCCGAACGGTAGAATCTACAGGCATCTGCAAACCATGCATGCCGAAAGTAGCAGCAAGTTAAGCCTGTGAGTTTATGGAGCAGGTTGTCGGGTTGTTAAGGCTCCAGCGGCCAAACAAACGGAAGCAGAGCTTGTGGCCGTTTCGAGTGCCAGTAGAAAAGATGCTGACCACGTGCATAGCGCTGCTACCGCCGCTGAACAGATGAGACTCAGTCAGAGCGGCGAAAAGAGACCCACGCTTGCTTAGACTTCTCCGGGCTTGACATGTCTCGTCGTTTGAAGGGTAAGGTGTGGGTGTGGCGGGTGTGGCCGGTGTTGCGAGCGTTGCGTGTGTTGCGGGTGTGGCGGCTGCAGGATGTTTACGTCGAAGGACGATCTGTCAATCTGTGGCCGTGATCACGAAAAGAAGCAGCAAATCAGATCAAAGCTCGACGACTCCTGGACGACCACCGTCAGCGCACCAAGTCGCCAAGCGGGGACCACACGCCAAGCCCCATCAGTGCCAACTGCTGGGGGCTGTCAACCCTCCCATGACAGAAGTTTTTTGGTACGACATGGCCTTGCGGTTCAAAACGGTTCGTTATCTTGTTGGGAGCTTGATTGTGAATTCAATTGCGGTAAATCCGATATGCATACGAGTCACGGCTGTGGGCCTCGTGTTTGTCTGAGTTGATGTGCACATCCGAACCCCTCTAGTGAAAATCGCCGTGGCTGACCTTTCATAAAAGATGCCTGACTCACGGACTGAAGTGTTCAGCAGAAATTTGGCATGTGCCATTCAATTGAATCACCGCTGTTGGCGTGCTTTCACCAGATGCGTGCAGTACTGGCGCTCACATCCTGCCATCGGGAGCGGCAGCCGAGCGCTGTCACTGCCTGGCTCGCTGATCGGTTCCTGCCTGCGCGTGAACTCGCAACACGCAGTTATGTCATCTGTGCTCCTCGCCTCTACCTTCCTCCGCTTCCGGGATCACGCCGCGACATTCCCAGGTCACCTCGCTCGCCGAGGTCGAGCTGCCCTGCAGGCGCCCCACGCGGCTTACCTTTGTGCCGACCCTCGCACACCGTGCTGGCGAGCGCCGGACGCAGTCGAGCTGCAGACAAAGCTGCGGCACCCGGCGGCGCCTACAATCCAGGACATCCCGGGGCCCCGCCAGCCAGCCCGCCATTGCGGCGTGTCTTCGGGTTCGGGTCCGGGGGGGGGGGGGTTTCACACGTATTCATACGGCCACCCCGCGCAACTGGCGACGAGGCGACGTGGGATGCGCTGACGGATCTTGAGCGTCGATCGACTTCCCGCGCCCGCCGCCTGATCCTTGCAAGCCGGCTCCCTCTCTCCCATCCTTGTCCCCGCAAGCCATCGCGCGACAGCCTTGCGCGATGCCCCCCCGCCGTGGCGCTGCCTCAGGCCTCTCTGGTATGCGCGCGGAGCACCTCGATATACAGTTGCAAAACTGTTGCAATGTGAGGACTACGCATGCAGGCGTATTTAAAAAAAATGCCTGCACTACGGCGTGTACATGCGCTTTGTCTGATTCTTTGGGAGCAGGTTGGCTAATACGGCCTCGCAGCTTCGGCAGGGCGGGAGGGAAAACTTCGTACTTTATAGCACTCGCTCATTGTAATTCCTTGCAAATTGAACTCTCTTTGTAATAATTCTTTTATCACCATAGCCATTTTGGCTCAAGCCCGTAGCCATTTCGGATCAAGCTCAAGTACAGCTTCTGGGCCGAAGGGCAGCTGGGGGATCGTGGCGCTTCGGACAGCCGGAGGGTGAATCGGGCGGGTTATCCCTGCGCATGCCGAGCCTGCTTGTAAAGCTCTCCGATTGGGAGTGCGCGGGGAGGCGTGCCTGTGACTTCCAGCAAGCGTCCCCTTTTGACTGCATGGTACTGGACCGGCGCAGTGCATCTCGCACCGAGCCGCTGCGCCCCACCCCGCTGTCGATACCCCGCCACCTGCGCGTGAGCGCTCCCTTCCGGTGGCAGGGCGTCAGGCACGGAACGCGGCACAGGTCGTCACCGAGCTGGTGCCAAACATCGCGACACAGGGAATGGCAAGGGCAAGGCCAGCAAGGCTGGATACAACGCAGGCAAGTGGCCAGGAAACAGGCCTGATGGCCAGCCCACCTGTGCGGACCTTTTGTGCCGAGCCTCGGAGCTTCTTCAGGCTTCTTCTGAACAACTTCACGCCGCGGCCAAAAACGCTGAGCATGGCAAGGCAGTCCTCTGTCGGCACGATCCGGCACCGGCGCATGCAAAGCGCCAGCAGGCGCTTCGCTGGTTTTTTTTGTGGATGGTTTTTGGATATGCTGGAGACCGCCGCTATTTGCCGACGGGCCCTGGACACGAACCTCGCTGCTCGGAACGCTGACCACAAAGGACGGATTACCCGCAATTGCATGCGCGCTTGCCTTCTTGCATACTGTTCCTTGTCATGTGGTTTTTTTCGCACACTTGTTCGCGGTCCCAGTGCAAGCTACGCTCAGCCACGCACCGGGAGTCGGCTCGGGGCGGCGCCCTCAAGCCATCGACCCTTAAGGAGGGAGGCGGCAAACGCCCGCTGCGCTGCAGCGGCGATGAAGCCACTCCAGCGGGCGACGTGCGCGGCGGCTGCGGAGGAGCGCACCGCGGCATGGACGCTGGCAGCGCGCGCACGGGCAAGGAGCCGCAGGAAAGTGACGGCTTTGGTCCCCCATCGGCCCCAGACCTCAAGGCCGAACACGGGCAAGCGGCAACGGCGGGCACGTTGTGGTTTGCCTAGTCCAACTTCTGCTGCTCCGCAGCTGACGCATTTGCCACGCGCCCGCGTCCGGTGGGACCCCTACGCGAGTGCAAGGGATGGGGAGGCCTCACACCCAGGTCCGACCCCTTTGCAAGCGGAACACGTGACAGCACTGCGCGCGCTTGCCCGCGTTGGCATAGGCGTCGGGGCGGCTACCGACATGGGCCGCCCCCTCGATGCCGCACGTGATGAGTTCCAAGACTGCCGTGGACTCGCCGCCCCCAGATGACGTCGTGGGCATGACACCGCCACTGACTGAGGCAGACCACTCGCCGTCGGCGGATGCCCAATCAACCAGGCCGCCTGGCGGGGGCATCCGGGCACTGGTCATGGGGGACACGTTCCGATGCCTGGTGTCGCGGAATTTGGCGCAACAGGCTTCTGACGCGTTCATGGCAGCGTGCGCGCCATTCCAGTACACGTTGTCCACCCGCGCAGGAACGGAGTTGGCGCTTATGACCACGTCGCCCGAGCGGCGATGTTCGAGGGCCTGCGACGGGACGCCCGATTGGCCGCCTTGAACCCCTTTGTCCGGCAGCGGCGTGCCTCCGGAAGAGTGGGTTTGAGGTTCCGTCCTGGGACCGCGGGACGGCCTGGTAGAACGCGGCAAACAGCCGCCAGGAGCGGTGAATGAGCGGGTGCCAGGAGACTCGCTGCAAGGCTGGCAGCGCTCTGCAGCGGCTTCCCTGGATGCGTCAGCGTGCGCGGGCCCTTTCCTTGACCTGGGCCCTTTCTTGACCTAGACCCTGCTTCGCGCGCCCTGATGCTGTCCCAGGCACTGACGGCTTTCCCCACGGCACCGGAATTCCGTTTGCAGAGCTCGCACTTCCGGGTGCTAGCGGCGGCTGCGCCTGCCGCTCCCACTCGCGCCACGCCAGTGCCGGTTTCCGACAAGGACATTTTGCAATGGCCTCAACGCGCCGTGTTTTTTGGTTTTTGTCGGACCGTTTTCCACCGTCAGCCGCTCAGACGCCGTCACCGAGCTTACAGCCTACCTACAGCTACGGGCGGGCAGGGACGCGGCTACGTTGTGGCCCGGCTTGCCATCGGGCGTCAGCGAGGAGCTCGTGCAGAGTCGTTGCCGGTCCGGCAGCACAGGGCTCCGTCTGCAGTGGCAGCTCCAGAAACGTGGCTGCAAGCGCTCGTTGCGCAGCAACCGCGATGAGGCCACCCACGCGGCCTGCGCGGCGGGACGGAGCGCAGCCGGCGTGACGGAGGCGCGTGCACGCGCGAGGAGGCGACGGAACGAGGCGGCTTCGGCGTCCCAGCGCCCACCCACCTCAAGTCCAAACACAACCAAGCGGCATCGCCTGCCGCGGTCAAGCTCAGGGTACGTCTGCCTGCGCTTGCGCCTGGCAGCAGCACAAGCAGCACGCACAGCGACGCCCGGCTGGGTTTCAGTGCCAGGGCGGTCGTCCATCCTGAAAAACGGGGCTGACCAGGGTGGCATCGACTGCGACTTGGGTGCCAAGCCACAGCGGTAGGGTGCAAACGACCTCAATGCGCCGGGAGTCCTGGATTGGCACATCCAAGTTCATGGCGGACAAAGCCACGTTGCGACCAACCCGCGCTCCGGTTTCCAGGCAGACCCTTGCTATGGCACGCTCAATCGGAACTGCGCGGGAGGCGAGCACTCCGGACGTGGCACAAGCAGCACGGTGGTCGCCGTATTCATCGAGCGCCCTTCGACAAGAGCAGGTGCGTGGGCCAAGCTGGAGGGGGAGCCGGAGCCGACCGAGAAGGAGGACCCGGAAGTGGAAGGGATGGTGGCGTCCTCGGTGGTGGGCAGGACTGTGAAGGCCCGAGCAGAACGCGGCCCGGCCTGTGAGAGCAGCAGCGCACGAGAGGCTGGCGACGAATCAGCAAGGTGCGTCTCGATCTCGCGAGCATTGTTCCTCACCGCGCTTTGCGACGTCGCGCCGGAACTTTTGCCCTTCGTGCGGGCCTCGACGGCCTCCACCAAAACATCGCGTGCGGGGCGAGTACGCTCCGGGTCGCGCGTAAGAACATGTAGATCGCAGGAAGGCCAGCAGGCGTTCGTGCGTGCAGCTGGAAACATTGCAGGTCTAGTTTGTTCGGGGCTACCTCGATGTGGAGCTTTTGGAGAAGTTCCGAATCATGACCCCCAAATTGCAAGTGCAGCACTTCCGCTTTTTGGCAGATGTTGGTGTCAAGGCAGGACACGACCATTATGTTGTAGGAGAGGCCCAAGTGTCGCTCTGTTTAGGATTGGCAGGAAGTGGTGCAGGCGAGTTCACCAAACCATGCTCCCTCGTATCCGCAGTCTCGGCTTCAGCCTTCTGTCCTTGTTTTCACTCTGCCATGTCGGCTGCGGCCTATACTCCCCAGGAACTCACACTGCTCGATGCCTTTGCTCAGAAAGGTTTCGAGCACCGGGATATTGTACAGCTTTCATGACGATCACGGGAGAACACTCTGGGTCAAACAGATTCTTCAGTCATAGTACAAGGGAAACAGCTATCCTGATAAATGCGGGAGAATACGCTGGTCGAGCAGAGTCCGCTAATATATGTCACAAGCGATTCAGCTGAACATATAGCACAGGCGACTCAGCTATCATGGCAACCATAGGAGAACACGATGTGTCGAGCAAAACCTTGATTCATAGCACGAACGACTCATCAGTTAGCTTGACAAGCGCGGGAGAACACACTGGGTCGAGCGAAATCCTCTAACATGGCTCAATCGATTCAGCTATCATAGCAAGCGGGAGAACTCGCTCGGTCGAGCAAAGTCCTAATGCATAGCACAGGCGACGCAGCTATCAGGACGCACGTGGGAGAACGTGCTGGATCAAGGAGTTCAAGAGACAATGGATTCAACTGTCCTGAAAAAAGGGCCAGCGCACTGCGTAAGTTTGGCACAACTGACGCAGTTCTCATGAGAAACGCGAGAGAACGATACTTCCATCATAGCACAAGGGACTCAGCTATCTTGACAAAAACGCGGCAGCCTACGCGCGCCTTACGCGCGCCTTACTCTAAAAGACCTTTGCCAGACGGGTCTGTTTGTTCAGGCATCATGGATATGTATCGTGGAAGGGCCAGGCGGACCCCAAAATGGGCGTATGCCTTCAAAACGCATCTCCGGTAATCGGGGCATCGCTCACACGGAGCAACAAGTATATCGATCTACCTGCGCCAGAAAACCTCAGTACGTGCAGTTCGGTCTACTCACAACCACCCGGGGCTTCGAAGATAGAACGCTCGGTACGTGCGCCTCGGTGCGCTCGGTTAGCCAGGGGCTTGGAAGATGACTACCCTGTACCTGCATCTAGGTGTGTTCGGTCACCGTCGTTCGTCTGGGGTTGTCCAAACTTCCCAAGCTCCAAAAAAAAAGCTTCCCTCCAAAGGCAAACTTATATTCACCCTAAAACCCAAGGCCAAATCGGCTCCAACAAGGCTCCCCAAAAGGCTTTCAGAATCCAAACAACGCTTCACGGAGGCTCCAAAAGAATCCCACGGAGGCTTCACAGAAAGGCTCCACAAAGATCTCCCCGCAAAGGCACGGTCACTCGGAGATGACCCTAAACATCATGAATCCCAAATCGGCTGCAACAAGGCACCCCGAGATGCGGTCACTTGGGAAGCTTGAGATGTTAAAAACAACGTATCAGGCAGGCTCCAACACGCCTAAACATATGATGTTGAAAGCCTTACAAAAACACACAAACTGCACACAAAAACCAATTGTGGCCTTGCAGTTTGGTTGTTCAAGCACCGCTTGCAACTCTTGTAATGCTTCTCAACCCCCTGTGCACAGCTAGTGCTGGCACCTCTCTTGAAGACGAGCCCGTAGCACGCATGAAACCAAGGGGTGCGACACATGTAGGGACGCACAGCCTAGTGGTGCTGTATGCCGAGCGAATTGTTGTAATCACCTTGCGTTCATTGGGGATTCCAAACACCTTGAGCGCGCCTGCCTCCCCCACCAATACGGGCTAAGCACGCGAGCCGGCAGTGAGGCCCTTCCGCGTGTCCTGCGGGCTGCCACGGAGGTCGACCCGCGTGCAACCATCTTGTCTGTGGACGCCAGTGGTGCCTACGACCACGTGTCCCGGCAGGCCATGCTGCATAAAACAACCACTGCGGCGCAGCGTCCAACGAGCAATTCTCCGAGTTCCCGGATCTCCGGCGTGCCTGCTCGAACCAAAATGCCCCCCCCAAAAAAAAAAATGCCCCCCCGGACTTTTGCGCCAGCATGCTGGTTCATCATGGTTCATCCGAAGTCTGTTATCGTAGGCCTAGGCGGCAGCTACTCGAGCTCACGGCGCCGGCAGGTGGCTTGGCGGCACGATGCGGCACGTTTTTTGTGCCCCTGGCTCAGCTCGGTCACAGTTGTCAGCTCCCGCCATCGGGAGTTCGAGCAGGGAGCAGGCGCTGTGCTGCGACGGTGATCAGGCCGGTCCAGCGGTGGAAAGTGGGTGCGCTGCGCCGCGGCGCGGGCTTTGGCTTTCGCCAGTCCACGGAGGAACCCGACAGCCTCGGCGCCTGCCGCCCACCTCCAGCCCGATGACGACCAGTTTGCAAACCCCGCGCGCTCGCGAGCTCGGGGCCCCGCCGCCGTCCCGAGCGTTCTGTCAGCGGCAGCTCGGACACGCCCAGCCCTTGTTAGGGACACGAAGGTCGTGTCGACCGCTGCCTGCGCACCTTGCCAAACTGGCAGGCCGTTGGCCAGGACCTCGATGCGGCGGCCGTCCGCCAGTGGCACCATGTCCCGGAGCATGACTTTGGTGGCCACGCGGGCCCCCGGCCTCGCGACAAACTCTGGCGGCTGCGCTCTCGAGCGCAGCGCCCCGCACACCTAGAACGCCAGCAGTGGGACACGCTGTGCGGTGGTCACCGAGGGCGTCGAGGGCGCCGCCACGGTGCCCCGCAGGTTAGGTCATACGGCTGTTGCTGGCTGCCAGGTAGGCCAAGGAACGCACCTAGAGCTTTGCCGTCCTCGAGCTCAAGGTGCGGGGTTAGTGCCCAGAGGCAGCCAACTTCGTCCGCATGCCGGCTGGTGCGGGGCACGGGCCGTCCCGCCCTCCCGTCAAGATCATTTTAGCCGTCACGCTCCAGTGGGCATCGCGACCGGCTACTCGCCAACCGCGGTGGGGCGTTGCGGCAGGGCCGTGCATTAACGAACACCTCCGCGTTTTGCTGGACGACCAACAAACTACCGAACCCTTTTCCAGCAGGCATCGGCCAAACGTCCCGCCCCCGGTTGTTGAAGCAAGCCCAACCAAGGGGTGCGCGCGCTGGTGATGAACGACGTTTTTCGCCGCCTCGTCAGTCGCACCCTGGCGCAACAATTCGCGGTGCCTTTCCCGTTCCAATACGAGCTCAGCACGCGGGCAGGCCCCGAGGCCCTGGTGCGTGCATTCCGGCTGCCACGGAATCGGACCCCTCTACGACCAGGGCAGACGACCACATCTCCCGGCCCAGGATGCTTGGCGGCTTACGCGATCATGCTGTGCTCTCGGGCTTGCTCCCTTTCGCCACTTTGTTCTATGCCCGCCGCAGCCGCTACCTCCATTAAATTACAATGCCTGCCGGCACGCTCACGAGGTGCCGCCAGGAGAGGCGGGGAATCAGGGGATCTGTTGCTGCCGGGGCTGTACGCCCACCTACACGCGCAGCTCCAGCCCGGGGAAGGGCTGTACGGGTTCCAACGGCATGCCCACTTGGCGAGGGGTGCAGGTGGCCGTCGACACTACGCTCGTCAGCCCGGTCCAATGCAACGGACACGCGCGCCCGGGGTGCGATGCTGTGCCGGGACTGGCGCGTTCCAGCAAAGCGGCCGCGCATAAGCGACGCATGTATCCCGAGCTCCGCCCCCAGGGATGAAGGTGGGCACCATTGCCCTTGGTGGTCGCAGTAGCCGAACAAAAACTGGAGGTGGGTACTGCAATGGAATTTCTTTCTGCACGAATCAGGATACGATTCGTCCGGAGTTTTGCCTGCAGCGTCCTATTCCGCACTCAGCGAGGTCAGATCCGGTCGAGGTCCAGGCCCGGGCTTGGCTCGTGCCATATCGGGCCAAGCCGAATCAAAGCTGTGCTGGTCACAGTTGTGTCAGGCCATTGTTCTGCCCACGATGCAACGATTGAATGTCTGACCTGCTCGAAGTTGTCTCCGTGGCGGCGGTGCCAAGATTCGTGACAACAGTGCACCCAAACTCTGGCATTTAAATTTGTTTGTTGTATCGCCTGTGGGTTGCCCGCGTGGTTTTTGAAACCAGAACTCATGCGTTCTCGCAAGTGCTCACAATCAAGAGACTTAATGTTGACATGTGGACAAACCTTCTTGCCAACATCATGTTGCGTGTTTGCATAGCATACGAGTTCTTTGGTCCATGAAAATGTGTTATCGGTTGTTAGGCCTTACAAGCTCAGGATGTTCAACGGTTAGCCTCATGTTGCAGCGGCGGTGGCCATGCCTTTGAAGCATCCCAACAAGAAGAAGTTGGATAAAACCACTTCGCGACCGCCAAAGAAAAAGGACTCGGCATCCAGACAACGGTCCGAGGAGGACCTTTGTGCCGTTAGTCTCGATGCATGCTGTGTGGGTCGTTGCAGTCAGAATCAACGCCTAGCTGCCTGGAAGGAAATTGACCCCAGGCGACCTTCCAGGAAATGTTCGACCCATGTGCTCCGATTTCAGATGTTATTGGGTGCTGCGACGGCTATGGTCATCTATGCAGCCTACCGGAAGCTCGCACTGCAGACGGGGTACGAAGTTGCGGGTATTTGAGGGTGTTCCGAGAGAGTCGGCATGTGTATCACTTTCAGGATGTTTCACCGTGGTGCCGTCAGGTGCATGCTTCTGAACATGCCTCGCTTTGAATCGTCAGTTCATTTTCAACGCTACGCGACCCGCCTCGGCCGGTACCTGCCGCCACTGCAGCGGCGAGGCAAGGTTGTCAGGACAGGCTTCGTTGGACTTCTTGGGTTTCGTACTGTTCACGGTTGAGGGTGTAGGGTGGAGGAGGTCGCTCGAGTCTCCTAGCGCGCCCCTGGTCCTGACGGATGCTGGTCGGCTCGGTGGGGATTAAGGTGGCAAGCCGTGGCGGGGGGAGGGATTCTAAAGAGGTGGGGTACTTCACAGACACGGCACACATGTGGCAAGGCTGTGGACGGGCGCGTTGGCTGCAGAACCTGCCGGACGACGGGTGCCCGCCTTCGAAGTCAGGACTGGCATTGCATCTGACAAGTTTGCGTGCATGTTGATCCAAGAAGTCGTGTGGGTCAGCCAGCTGCGTTGGGAGCAAAGTTGTTGACGGTTGTGCAGTTTTCCGACCCAGCAGAATTTTGGGACATTCCAAGTTTGCTAACGAGGGGTTCGCTCAAACAATTTCCTTGCGATGAGGTGATATGGCTTGAGACAGGCCCCCTTAAACACATTTGATGTCCATACGGTTGGTGGTTGTGAATGGGATATGTTTGGTTCCTGGTTTCGTTATGCTGACAGGTTCGGTTCCTTGGGCTGGGTTGTAGTTTTCCATGTTTTCGTTATTTGCATATCCAGGTTCGCTGTCCAAAATCCTGAACCGCACGCGCAATCGGTATCTCGAATCGTATCCGGGATCGCATCCGACATCGTCTCGAGTCGTGTCGACATATGCGCTTAAGAGTCTAGAGCGCATGTATATTACCATGCGTTCTCGATACGACTTTGAGAGACTGAGACGTTACGATTTCGATACAATCTCGATAGGATGCCCCTCCCCTCCCCCTAACCTTCAACATCTAACCCTTATCGAAATCACACCTTGAAACCTTATCCATATCCAAAACGCCTCCGAACCATATCCCAAGATCCATCTCCAAATTGCATCCCCAACGTGCCGAAAGCAAGTGATGTGCAAATCGTATCGCTTGTTACCGAAACGAATATGGTCACTTCTCAAAAATGTGGTCCCTTTTGGGGCCATTCTTATAAGGCGGCCCCCCTGATTTAGGGAAAAGGGACCATGATCTAGAGAACAGATCCCATCGAAAGTGCAGGAATAAGTCAAGGAACCCTGTGTTTGCAGGGGCTTGGGGTTTCATGAGCGTAATCGAGTAGGAAGCCGGCTCAAGATGTACGATCATGTTTAGGAAAGTTTAGGGTTGCAGTCCATAGAAGCGGCACATGAGCATCTTGGCAGCACAACCACCACAACCGATTTCCAAGCTCGACGGGCACAATTCTTGCTTTGCTCATATTCGCCGGCCGAATGGACGATGACCGCCAGTCTGCCACAGAATGGTTTCAGCACCTGCTCTTCCAGGTTCGGTCAGCGTTGGCCACGGAACTCTCGCTGCACCAAAGAGCATTCCCTCTTGCACTTGCTCAACTGGTCCTTCTGGCTGACCCGCCCTTGCTGTCAAGCAATATGTCAGCAGTGGCCGAAGAGTTTGGTTTCGATGGCCCAGAGAGGGACGAAAAACTGGGCGGCATCGTGAGCGTAGTGTTTTTCACGTGTGGGGCCATCTCCTCCCTCGCCATTGGACAGCTGGCCGATATCATGGATCGCACCACTTTGGTTTGCTTGTGTTTGCTCGTTGGGTCGACAGGCACGTTTGCCAGCTCGCAGGCGGGCGGATTTGTATCATTGCTTTTCGGTCGTGGTGCAGTGGGTTTTGCTGCTGGCGGCCTCATGCCGACGAGTTTCGCAATCATCGGAGATTTGTACTCGGCCGACGAGCGTCCGCATGCCATCGCTATGGTTGGAATCTTATCTGGCTTTGGTATATCCATCGGCCAAGCTTTGGCAGGATTTGTTGGTACTTCCGCAGGCTGGCGCGCGCCTTTCGCCATCGTCGGGGTGGCTGGGTGGTGTGTGGCCGTCCTCGTATTTTTTATTCAGAGGGAGCCACGCAGAACCAGTGAGCAACCCGCCCAGGAGAACACAACATGGCGCGCTGCGCTGTCACGACCGACGGTTGTTTGCAGCTGTTTGCAAAGCATTTTTGCTTGTGTACCGTGGTCAGTCGTGGGCACTTTTTTTACAGATTACCTGGCTGTCGATGCCGGCATGGGAGTTCCAGCTGCCACCACCGTTCTGTTTAGCATGGGCGTTGGGTGTGTTTCAGGCACCGTCACCGGAGGCAAGTTAGGCCAGTATCTGTACAAGAAAGATAAAAGATGTCAAGCTTGGCTGATGGGGTTCACAGTGTGGGCAGGCATGCTGCCTTTCTTGCTGTTGTTTGTCGCTGGTTCCTCCGGCCAGCCCTTGATGTACCATGGCCTTTCATTTCTAGGAGTTTTCCTGGCATCCGTGTCGCCCGTGAACTTGAAGGCCATCCTCCTCAATGCAGTCCCAACCCAAGCGCGAGGACGAGTTTTCGGGGTATTCAACATCATGGACGACCTGGGCAGGGGGCTGGGGCCTGCGTTGGTTGCCAGTTGGGTCCGGCAACTGGGCCGCAGAAACTCCTTCATGCTTGGCATGCTGTTTTGGCTCCCTTCCGGTCTGTTCTGCTTGCTCCTGACGCGCACCATCCCACAAGATGACCTATCCGACAAGCGCGATGAGGAAGGTTGCAGCATGCTACCCTGACCTGGTGCAGATTGGAACTCGCACGGCGACGGCCCCCTTTTCCACCGCTGGAACTTCCATCTGGTCTGGCCTTGCGAGACGAAGTGGAGTTTCACCCCCCAGGTCGGTTCTGAACGAATCCGGAAGAACCGGCAGAGCAGCGGCTCGAACCGCCCTAACTCCCAACCTGCATGCCAAAACCATCAAGTTGGAATTCGTTTCGGGGGCTGTGAAATGCAGGCTTCTGAACCTTTGGCCAAACTCAAATCCCCGCTAGCGCCAACACAAGATTTGGTGACACCACGCCGGCAAAATGGCTTTCGCTTTGACACTCTTACATTCCACGTCCGCAATAGCGCTTGCCCACAATGAAGTCGGGTTCTCGGTGTTGCAGCGCTTAGGCTTCGGCTCTTTCGGGTGCACATTTTGTCCTAAAGGCTGGCTGCTGCATTTACGTGCTGCTGAAGCCCTAGCGCCCTGCCAAACCCAGACTACCTCAAAGCCCTTTGGAGTCGCAAAAAGGACCCCTACTTGCAGCGTGAAACTGCTTAGAGGGTTGGGGGAGCTCTGAGCACATCAGGGCAGCGGCACCTCCTCCGCCACTGCCTGTGCCATTGGAGCAGGCATGGTTGGGGAAGGGTGGGGCGTTTGAGTGCTTGAGTGTTGTGGCATGCGCTTTTCGGGCGCAGTGACATATAGAATGCTCGGAAGGGAATGGCTTATTCTTATTATTTCTTATTTAGATTTTATGTAAAATTCAACCGGAATACTTGTTGAAGATGTCATTTTTTATTAAGGTTCCAAGGGTAATGTGCAGACGTAGACACGGGAGGCCATCGCGGGCTGCACCATGGAGCGGGGCGTCGCGGCCGCATCCACGAGCGCATGGTTTGGAACCGGTTTCGTAGGTTCAGCTCCAGGTAACATCCGGAACTTGGGATGTTTCCCCCTGATACTAACAGCTCCGTAATAGCGATTGTAATCGGGGGGTACAAGAATCCCGATTAAGGACCGTTAGTACAAGGGGACCCCGGCGAACCCATGGACACTCCTGTGAAACTTGTTGTGGCGCTTGGACGATCTCACGAGGGACGGGGTGGATCACTGCTCGGAGTTCGGGGGGGGGGGGGGGTTCTAACGCGTTGCGCTCTTGATACGCTTGGCCTGCAAGTCAAGAGGTGACATTCTCTGCGCTTCTCCTCCTCCTCCTCCCACTTCTTCTCCTCCTTCTTGTGCTGCTGCCGTTTCTTCTTCTTCTTCTTCTTCTTCTTCTTCTGCTGTATTCCTGAGAGGCCCGGCAAAACCCGGTGGCGTTGGCCATTGTCCGGTCTGTTGCGGGTCTTCTTAGGTTCCATTTGCTCTCGAGTGAAACTTGTGCTACATTGTCCCCCTGGCATAGAGGCGCCTTGCACTGTCGAGCTGTGTGGTGATCTCCGACTCCATGTGATCAATGCGCGTTCGTACGTCAACGGCTGTTCTAACTTCGTCCACCTTTCATGCTCTGTGTGATGAGCGGGGGCGCCTTCCACGCATGCATCTCGTGCGTGAATAGCATGCCCAAGACAGTCCCTTACAGCTCATGCTGAGCGCTTGAGCAAGGACCCCCCAATTGTGAATGCAAGTCATTGTAAATCCTTACAATTTACAACTCGGTAGATGGATTCCTGAGAGCTTGGAGATTGGGAGCTGGACTTCATTTCGTGACCCGCGCAAGTGAGCTTTGCGGTCTTGATGCTCAGGTTATGCAAACAGAAGCTGGGCCGCACTTATGCCAACTTCCTTCCTGCAAAAGTTCGCCAGTAGGGTCAGGAGAGTGTGGGAAGAGATCCATTGTCCGCCAAATAGCCGCAGCTGTCTCCAAGGATCCCAAGGGTTTGGCCCCGAACCTTTCCGTGTCTCACGTACTCAGAAAACATCATCGGCATCGAGCAGTTCGGAATAGCCACGCCCCGAGCAACTTGGCGATGACATGACATGTACTTGTGCATAAGTTGAACCTATATCCCGTGGTACATTGCAAAGGTCGGGGGGGGGATCTTTCTTAAAGACGAATGTTATCTAAGTTCTAGAGATATGTGGGGTATGGTTTCTAGTCCAGCTAGAGGGGTCTAGACGTCAGGGCTTTGACGGGGCGACGATGGGATGACGACGGCGCGACGACGGGGTGGCGACGGGGCGACGACGGTGTGACGACGGCGCGACGACAGGGTGCGATGGCGCGACGACGGGGTGACGACGGGGGGACGACGGCTGTCGCGCCGTCGTCGCGCCGTCGTCGCGCCGTCGTCGCGCCGTCGTCCCGCCGTCGTCCCGCCGTCGTCCCGCCGTCATAAGGCCTAGTTTGGGCTTAAACTAGGCCTTATGACGGGAAATAAGGCCTAGTTCGGGCTAAATAAGGCCTAGTTTGGGCTTAAACTAGGCCTTATGACGGCGTGACGACGGCGCGACGACGGCTCGACGAGTCGTCCCCCCGTCGTCCCCCCGTCGTCCCCCCGTCGTCCCCCCGGCGTCCTGCCGTCGTCCTGCCGTCATCCTGCCGTCGTCCCTCCGTCGTCTTGTGCCCTCGTCCCTCCGTCGTCCCACCATCGTCCCTCCGTCGTCCCACCGTCGTCCCTCCGTCGTTTTGCCGTCGTCCTACTTTTGTTGTGTGGACTAACACATATCTTTAGAACTTAGATAAGACGAATGCCTAGCTTTTGCCCCAGATTTGCCAAATTTGATTTGTTCTGTCGTCTCGATCTTGTCATACTATTCGCAAGCTGGAAACGTTAAACTGCAAGACCTCCTGGATGCCGGAAGATAGTCTCTCAATGAACCCAGAAGGCCCTCGAAGCCAACCCAAACGAGCTAAACCCTAAACCCTAAACCCTAAACCCTAAACCCTAAACCCTAAACCCTAAACCCTAAACCCTAAACCCTATAAGGATTGCATGAACAGCTGCCAGCGCCAGCGCGGCGTTTGCAACTGCTGGAGCTGGCCCGGTCGCCAAGAGAAGGGGGCTTCTGTTTCTTTCATTCGCTCTTTTTCGTGGGCCTTTTATTATCATTATCACTATCGCTATCGCTATCACTATCACTATCACAATCACTATCACCATCATTATCATTATTATCATTATTATCATTATTATCATTATTATCATTATTATCATTATTATCATTATTATCATTATTATCATTATTATCATTATTATCATTATTATCATTATTATCATTATCATCATTATTATCATTATTATCATTATCATTATTATTCTTATTATTATCATTATTATCATTAGTATCATTATTATCATTCTCATTATTATCATGATTATCATTATTATCATTATAATTATCATTATAATTATCATTCTTCTTCTTCTTATTATCACTATCATTATCATTATTATCATTATGATTATGATTATTATTGTTATTATTATTATGACTATTATTTCAGGGCTTAGGTTCAAACCTAGCCGAGTTTTACTTGAAGGCGCTTCGGGAAGGTGCCCGAAGCTTGAGAGCGACCTCAGAGAGTTCCATTCAGCTGGTTGGAGCTTGGGGGCTGGGACACGGAAATCGCCACTGAGCCAGCACTGAAGCGGTCCATCAGGAAAGACGACGGCTTCTGCAGAACCGGCTCCGCCATCCGATGCACATACATGGCCAGCGAGGTGCCGTGTAGGGTCTTCACAGCGTTGTTTGCAAATGCCATGCTGTTCGATGGTAATTTTCTGAAGTCCATCCTGGGGCGTTTATCTGACCCTGCCTACTGAGCAGCAGGCTCTGGACCCACGCCAATCCAAAAGTCAAGAACACACTAAGCCTTGGCCCTCAAGCCTATGTTGAACCTTGGGAGTGCGGCTGACGAAGGGAGCGGGCGGGCTCATTTCCGGCGACTTTCCAGATTCCAGGTCGTGAGCTCTAGCTTCAGGGGCGCAGACAGCGAATTCGGTCCCTGAAGGGAGGCATGGCATGGGCTTGAAATTTAATCAAAGCAAACCGGGCGGCTCGAAGGGTTCTCGCATCCTTGGTGGGCCAGGATCGGGCTTTGTGAATCCAACCCAAACACCCATAGCTGTGGCGAAAGCAACTCAGACCCCTTAGACTCCTAAGAGCATTCCCCCCCCCCCACCCCCCTCCTTTCCTAAACCCTAAACCCTTGTGAACTTGGTTCGGCGTAGCCGGGTGTGTGGGTGATGGTTGATTGTACTTCTGGGTTCTACACAAGTAAACAGTCCTTAGGCCCGCTCAGAAGCAATCCAGTTTGTCCGTACTTGGGCTCCAATATGTCTCTGACCTTTTCCCCGTAAACGCTTGCGAAACGGGTGGAAAAAAACCAACCAGAAACCGTTCAGGACGACGATCGCTGGATGTACGGCTCATGTCCTCTGCAGGGTCAGGCTCGGCAGCAGACAAACCGGGAGCCTGGCAGGGCTTCGGAGTTCTTCATATTCAAAAGAGTGTCGTTGGGAGGCTGAAGAATACTGGTATTGCTTCCGATGCCCATCCATCTCAGCGGGGCCGGAAAATTTTCAAGATGTCACAAGAACTCAACTAGTTTTGGGGATTTCCGCGTGGAGTTTGGATTTGCATAGCAGCTTAGGATTTGCAAGAATGAGGCTTTAGGATGTTCAGCGGCGTTTGCAACGGCTGGGTTGCTTTTCGCGGCAGCGCGGAACTTGTTTGGCCGACGTTCTAGGAGGCCTTCTGGGGCTTGGGCCATGGAGCCTTCGTGCCAGAATTGGGGTTCGGAGCCATGCTGCACTTTGCCTTGGACAAGATCCCCAGCTCTGTGGCAAGGAGGAATCGTGGATCAGCGTATCTTGGGATCGCGTTGTAGCCCCGAGGCCCGTGCCCTTGTTTGAAAAGGGCCCCTGTGAAAGTCTAGGATCTAGAACTGGGCTGTGGTTTGGGATACTTTTTTAAATCACTTCTTTCCTTCTACGGGAAGCTATTTAGAAATAAGTTTCAAAGGGTTGAAAGGCACAACTCAGAGAATAGCGAGAGGAGATTGCTACATCCAATGTCTGGTCCCGCTGCCAGCAGGCAGAGGCCAACCCGCTCCAAGGGGAGCCGCAGCCTGCCAAGGAAGATCGCCGAGGCTCCTCACAATGCCTCACTTAAAAATGTATTAAAAACTGAAAACAATATAATAAATAAATAAATAAATAAATATATATATATATATATATATGTATAATTTTCACCAGAAAGGAAGAACAGGACTGTGCCCAAGGCTTTCAGCCTGTCGCAAAGTTCTGGTTACCTCCAAACCTTTTCAGGCCCGAATGCCCAGCCAAAAAAGCTTGTGGTCTGGGAGGGGGGAGGGGCGAGGCAGGCAGTGGTGAGGAGTCCTGCTGCAAAAAGGGGGAGGGGGGGGGGGGCAATCACCGTGCTGTTCGCAGCTGCTGCCTGAGGCGTGTTAGTTCCACTTGCTTCTTAGCTGGAGGGCTTGGAGTCTTCACGGTGCGCCCAGCACAGCTGCAACCCTCTTTCTGGTCTTGAAACAAGTGCTGGGCCGATAATGCAAACCGCACGAGTACCCCTGTTCAGGCATCTTGAGCTTGGGCATCCCCGAGTCCGTGGCGAGGCCGACAGTCGTCGCCGGTGTCGAAGGGCCCGCCCTGGGCAGTGCTGCGGAGGCTCAGACGGTTTTTAGACAATATATAAATGTAGATATATTATATATTGTAAAAGCCTGTTAAATGTCTTAATTTTATTAAGCTTGGGGATCAGGACCTTTTTTAAGGGATGAGTGGACGGACGTGGTCTTTTGAGTCCATTCGGTCCATTCAGAGCCGGCTTGACACCGGTTTTGATCCAAATCTCACTTGTATCAGAGCCGCAGCGTCGTCGTCAAGGTTGCATTGCGTACAACGCCTTCCTGCTGCGTAGAGTGGCCAAGGCTGAAAGGTTCTAGCCTGACGCACCCGTATCGGCGAGACGCCTCGTGCCCAAGCGTTTAGGCCATCGAACAAGCATCAAAATCGTAAGTCGATGACCGGTCCGGACAGTCCTGAGAAATATTCCTGATTCTGAGGCCGTGTCACAGAACGCCGCCGCGAACGCCGCTGCGGAGCTCCGCGCAGCACCTGTGGCGACGGCTCCCGTCGTCGCCGTCGACACGGCAGCCACGGCAGCCGTGGCAGCTGCGGCAGCCACAGCAGCGCCAGCCCAAGGCTGGAAAGCAAAGTGCACAAAGCTTATGCTGAATGTTGCTGAAATTGTCTTGCCTTCAGCTTGCGGTTTGCGTAGCTAGGCTCGCAGTGCAACCCGTGATTCCAAACTTGGGTCTTGCATGGTGGCGTATGGTCCTTCTATTGGCTGATGCCCAGGCAGGAAGTTGCACATGGACAGCTGTGCTGCACGTGCGGCTTTAGATGGCTAAGTATACGTAGCCTTGTTACTCTGCGAGAGTCTATAAACCCCACATGCTGAGCATGTGAGCTTCCGGAAGAAAAGTCCGAAAGCCTGAGCTGCCTGAACCCGAGCCAAACGAAGCAGAAGCAGAGGGGGACACATCAAAAAGGGTGGATCCCCTGCAGGTTTTCTGCCGCTGGCCACAGAGGCCACAAAGGCCACGGAGCCCGCGCCCGCGCCCATAACTGCTGGGACTTCTCCGGCTACCTGCCTTTTGCTTTGCGGTGCGGTGGTGGGGGGCCAATGAGGGTGGGGGGTGGTGGGGGGGGGGTGTTCACCCCCGCTCCTAGACTTTAAGAAATGTGTCATGTTTTTTCATCAAATTCGGGCGCTGTGGAGACATGAACAGTTGCAGTTTTCTTTGAAATCGGTGTGACATCGTCGTCTATCGACAGACGCAGAGCCCTTTTCCAAAACCGTCATAAAATTGTTTTGTCCGGTTCATATGGGTTTGTAGTTCCATACTGATTTTTTGATTTCCTGCATGTTTTTTTCGATGGATCTTTGGGAGTAAGACTTTGAGTGATGTATTGGTGCAATGCGGACTTACACCATTGGATTGTGCAGCTTGCATCGCCCAGCTTGCCAGTGCCGTCGTAGCATCTGCAGTTGCCTCCCACCCCGCATCCCCCACCCACCCACACAGCCACACAAAAACAAAAGACAGTCCTTGGCGCAGAGGTTCTGATGATCACGCATAAGCGTGCCAGCTACTTACAGCGGTCCCTTGGTTTCCGGTGGTCGTCAGTGTCAGGTTTTTCCGTGATAAGAGGCTCCGAGGAAGAGGCGTCATTCAGGCTTGAAAGAGGCCTTGTGTTGTCAGGGAAAGGTTGGATGATGCGCTGCGAGTTGGACATGTAGGCGCACACCCTGGTGCTGAACACATTGCACCTCACCTGGCTTGTCCGAGTGTGAGCGATTAAACCCTAAACCCTGCCTAAACCCTAAACCCTAAACCCTAAACCCTAGTAGCCATTTTGGCTCAAGGTACTCCACAAACCTTGAGGCAATAGCGCACGTAGTTTTGTATCTGCAAACAACCATTTCGCAACCCGCGACCAGTGCAGATACGGAGCCCTTGAGCCAAGATGGAAACGGTACAGGCTCTTCATCGGATTATGGACAAGGCATGCAAGCCGGCGCTGGTGACAGCGCATCTACTCAGCATCAAGAACGACCTCAAACTCCACAGGACGGTGGAGAGGTCGGGGCTGGACGACAAGGAGATCGAGATGACTCTCCTCGACATGAACATCCCCCTGATTTATGGCGTGAGCCAATGTATAATGGATCGGGACGAGCTTGTGGATCTGGAGACCTACGCCGCGAAAGAGGAGTTCAGCGAAACGACCTTGGAGGCGTACCAGATGAGACAGTTCAAGCAGGGGATACCGGGGAGACATCGAGCTGCGGCCGTTTTGCTATACTCTGGCAATTTCTGGTCGACGCTGTACAGCTCACGCGATCGGTCCATGCACCCACAATTGACTTCCACGGAAGGGTGGGAGAAGATTGGCAACCTTCTGGAGGACACCTGGCCGATTGTGCTAGCCCTCATGAAGACTGTGCCATCTTCGAAGAACCGTACGGGCGGCAGGATCCTCTTCGGACTGACTGCCAGAGCGTGGGAGGAGCTGAAGGACCTTGGGCGGATAGCCCAGGTCGGATTCTCGGATTCATCGGAAGAGTCGGGCGAAACACCGTCGTGGCACAGCTCATACGGGACAGTGTCCATGCCGGCGCATCCCTTCTATGGAGCACGCTGCGATGCCGAAGTGTTGAAGCCGCTCGAGTTCTGGAAGGACTCTTTCCGAGTGAAGACGACGCCGGAGGTGAGGATGGCAGCGACAGTCGAGTTCGACACAGTGGACTAAACAGAGCCGTGCAACCACGGGCGGAAGAAGTATTGCACTCCTTCTTCACGTCCACTGCGTGGTTTGCTGAGGCAAGTTTTGACGTCTCACTCTTTTTCCTCGAAATCGCAGCTTTCAAATCCACCGGCTTCATTCATTTTTGTTACATCAGTGCTGCCCTATTATCGATTGGTTCGTATTTCAGCACAGGCATTCCACAGCCTAGCATGCTTTTCCAAGTCCTCAGACGCCTGATCTGGGATATTGGGTCATTTACATCACATGTGCTCACCCAGTGGGACATTGCATTTCGCCTGTCGAGACGATCGCAGGTTGGAGAATTGATGGCAGTCCGTGAAGGCGGAATTTGCCATTACTGTCTTCCGACAGGTTTTCCAACCGCCCCGTACTGTGAGGACGATCGCTATGTACAGGCGCGAGTTTTTGCTCACCGGTGCACTGGATGCACCCTCCGCCATTTTGTCGCGGGAGATAGGCCTATGTACACGGTTGAGAGGTACCACCACAGACTTCTGCATCGCGCACAACACGTGGTGTGTTCTGATCGCGAGAAGTCCAAAGGGATGTTAGCAAACATCAACCTCACACATTCAGCCATAGTAGAAGAGCCGTCTCTAGACAAGCAGTACAGCTACCAGACATACTTGGCACATGCTGTACGGGCGGAGCTTTTGACCCTGGGGGGGGACATTCAGTTCCTCCCCAATCGCCATTTTGGCACCCAGACCGGTGTTCGTGTCACCGGACCGCAAAGTGGGCCCAGTGCTGATGCGTCAGCACCGTCTGCGACTGTTCCAACGGCAGACGAACAAAGACCATCTGGGAGCTCCAACCCAGATGGTGCGTCCAGGTTCATTGAACCAGGGACCCCACTAATCCCTTACACGACTGCTGATGCTGGAAAACCCATGGAGGGAGTCCAGATCATCACAGATTGGGAAAAGGTAGACCTACGCAAAGACATGGGTCGTAAGATGGAGGCACTCGCTGTCCTCGAGCATGAGGCAAAATCCTGCATCGTTGACGACGATGTTTTGGAACAGCTGCAAGTGACAGCCAAAGCGAGGATCGCCATGCCAGGTGTCACAGACAAAGACATCACGGCAATTCATGTCGCATGCAACTCCCACTCGAATGCTATCGCCGGAATAGGGAACCGGCATTATGCAGAGAAATTTGCCGAGGTAGAATATGACGGTATTGCGTTCAAGAACCAAATAGGCAATCCATGGGAGTTAATCCGCAGAGCTGTCCATGCGGTAGTCGACAAAGTTCTCCCTGCCATCCTCGAGATTGATGAAGAGACCATTCGGAGGCAGGACACAGAACTAATGGAGATACCGCAAAGCGAGATCGTCTCGGAGTTGCATGGGAAATCCCTATTCCCCATGCACAAGTCCATTGACGAAATCGCCCCAAGCAGCTTCACGGAGCAAATGAAGAAAGACAATTTCGAGGCAGCCTCTGGCACCGAATTGACGAAGCTTCCGCCTACCAAGGCGTTTGTGAAGCCTAATGAAGCTTTAGGGAAGATCAAGCCTAGACTGATCCAACACACAGGCCCACAAGGCACTGCTGCCGCGGCCTTGATGAATAAGACAGTCGAGCAGATGATCTTCCGGTTACCTTACTTTGTCCAGCGCAGCATCAAGGGCACCGACAACACTGGTGTCTGCGAGCGTGTCCGACTCTTTTACAACGAGTATAAATCGGGCGGCTTTGCATCGACGGATTTCGGGAGTTTCGACTCTTCGATCACTGACAAGTGCACCGTCGACAGAAGCAAGCCAGGACTTAGAAGGATAATCGAGGAAGCTATCATGAAGGCTGTTACAAATAAATTTCCAGAGGCTTTTGACTTCAAGAATGTTTCGAAAACAAGGTGGAAAAAGAAGGACAAGATTTTGTTCGACACCTTAACATTGTTCACAGAGGTCCTCATTAGGTACTCTGGAGACGGGTTGACATCAGTTGGCAATTACGCCATCAATTGGTTTGTCGACCGCTCCATTGATTTTGTGCTTGAGAGGATTTTCACTATGTGGGATATGCGTGTCTACACCTTGAAAGAGATCATTCAATTCCTGACACACATGATAGATGACCCTGAGTTCATCAACCAAGTCCTTGAAGGAGTCAAGAAGAAAGCGACACGCCTCGCGGAGACCATCATACGCGTTTCGAAAGGTCTTCATGTCACGAAGGAAGATTCAGAGTTCCTGAACGGGGAGGGGGACGACAGACTCAAAGGATTTCGTTGGGCTTTCATCCAGAAACTTGAGACGAAAGGCAAGAAAGGAAAAGACGCCCGACAAGTCCTCGGAGTGATGACGGCAGTCATGTACACTGCCGCCGGCATGAGTTTGGAACCTCAGGACCGCGCAGGCCGGGTTAGTGCTGAGAAACTTATTGACAAGTCACAGCGCATCGAATTCATCAGCCGGATATTCGTCCCACTCAATGACGGAAAAGCGATGAGGAGTTTTCCAAAGCTCCGAAAAACCTTCGCGGCCGCCACCATCACCTTCAATGTAAACGACCCATTCTTAACCGCAGCAGCGACGAAAATGCTCTCCATCATGATGATGTGTGAGCAATGCCCGTTGCAGTTCCCATTCTACTCGCTGATTTACCGGTACTACAGAGGCAGAATCACTGACGAGACGATTATAACCGGTAAACGCAAGTATGAGTGGTGGGAGCTCAAGCTGATGCACCTCATCACTGACAACGGGCTGCAGAACAGCATGTCAGCAATCTACGCCCACCTCATGAACCGGGCTTACGGGTATGTGTCCCCAGAAATTGCTGATGGAATGCTTGATGCAGTCGCAGCTGAGACGCGATTGGCCAAGAATGACTTGGTCTGCCTGATAGACGCTCTAAATGGAGCAAAAGGAGACGATCTAGGATCCGTCCAAGACCTGGTGCAGAGGTACGTGGCAATTTTGCCACCTGTCTGATTTCAGACCCTGCACACATGAGGCAAAGGACGGGGAGATTGTAGTCAAGGTGATGCCAACACCTTGACGGAGGGTCCAGAGCATGGTACCGAGCCCCATGCTTTCCGCCTGTGACCAACTAACAGTGTAGTACCGCAACCTGCGTGCGGGAATTCCAGAACCGCGCTATACTGGAACTGGGCTGACCTTCTGATGAGCGACGGCCCCGGTTTGCCACCGGATAGCGCGCGAAAGCCCACCTGTCCGAAGGGAAGCGGATCCCGAGGGTGGAGTCATGGTGGTAGGCCCCTTGAGCAAGGGCTGAGTCCACCGGCAGGTAAAGCCAGGCTCCTAACGCAGAGACAGGCGAGATTACGCCCAGCGGTGGTGTGGCACCCACCGTTGACCTCCCGGAAATGAGCTGCGCCACTCTAGCCTGCCCCTCCACGTCTGACGTGTATGCTGAGGGGTGGCGGAGGATTCACAAGCATTCTGCCCGATAATGCCCCTTGTCTTTGTGACATGGCCATCCCCTGGCCGGCGCGAATGGAAGTGTCAGCACGAGCCCCTGCACTCCTGAATTCGCAGCCGACATGACCTGAAGTCCGATCGGATCGCATGAGGAGCGGGCCCAACCCTAGAGACCCGTACAGGGGCCCCTGCATTCGCTGTCAGCAAGGCCGGAGGTCCGATCGGATTGCACCACCGGAGCTGGTCCACAGCTGTATCACAGTGTTAGGAGCGATGTCGGGTGGGTTGTTGCGAATTCTTGGTGGTGACAGACCAGCGCTCCGGGTGTATAGCCCTCCATGTCGTTCATCGCAGCTCTGAGCGCCACTCATAGTCAACAAGGCCTGAGGTCTGTTCGGATTGCACCACCGGAGCGGGTCCACGGCTGTGTCACAGTGTTAGGAGCGATGTCGGGTGGGTTGTTGCGAGTTCTTGGGGGTGACAGACCAGCGCTCCGGATACCTAACCCCCCATGTCGTTCATCGCGGCTTTGAACACAATTGTACAGCCAGTATGAAGCCAGCCAGCAGTCGGCTGAGACGACCTGAGGCCTGTTGGAGCACGTGAGGGTCCGCTGTGATTTCAGTGTTAGGAGTGATGTTGGGTGGTTTGTTGCTGGCTCTTGGAAGTCGCATGATCGTGCTCCGGCCGTAGGCGTCTGTTAATGACACAGACCTTCGCATGAAGGGGACCCCTCCAGGGTCCGCAACCTTTTGGGATGCGCTCCAACCAGCGTGTCCACTCCCGGAGACCTCGACTTAACCCTGCGGAGCGGGTGCTTGTGTGCGCGCAGTGCGGGTGGCGAAACCCTAAACCCTAAACCCTAAACCCTAAACCCTAAACCCTAAACCCTAAACCCTAAACCCTAAACCCTAAACCAGTCCCTGCAACGTGGCCAGAGTGTCAGCTAGGCGGGTGGCAAAAAAAAACCCTAAACCCTAAACCCTAAACCCTAAACCCTAAACCCTAAACCCTAAACCCTAAACCCTAAACCCTAAACCCTAACCCTAACACCTAAACCCTAACCCTTCAACCCTCAACCCTCAACCTCAACCCTCAACCCTCAACCCTCAACCCTCAACCCTCAACCCTAAACCCTAAACCCTAAACCCTAAACCCCCTAAACCCTAAACCCTAAACCCTAAACCCTAAACCCTAATCCCTAATCCCTAAACCCTAAACCCTAAACCTCGCTCCCTCAGGTCCCTGGCCTCCTTGTTTCGGCATCGCACGGATGCCGCGAGGTTTCCGGCCATCGCCTCGCAGGACCCTTGGGTTGACTGCTGGTTGGGATGTTCCCCCTTCTACTAACAGTCCTTAACAGGGATTCTAGTACCCCCCGATTGTAGTCCCTATAAAAGGACTGACATGCTAGTATAAGGCGGAACATCCCAAGGTGCTGGCTTGTCGTGATGAAGCACCAGCGTTCGCAAAAATGGAGTGTCTCAATGTTGCTGTTAATCTTTCAAGGAATGTGCCTATGCACAAGGCAACAGCGGATACAGTGGCAACAGCCAAAGCATCGATAATGTAATGTTCTTTATCTCGGACCACACGCGGTAACATGTCCCGACGGTGTCGGGCACCAACAAGGCAGGTCTGGAGGAGCTTCCCTTTCAACTTAAACAACCCAACCTTCAGCCCCTGCAAGAGGAAGGGCATCCATCTGCATCTCCCCAAGTATCCATCTATGTCTTCCCCAGTAGGCAATTTCTTCACTTGCTTCGCCCTCAGTGATCTCTATGACAGAATCCTTGAGGTGACACGCAATCTTCTGATCTAACTGGGCATCCTATTCAAAGCCATCAAACTTCTGCTAGGGTGTTCACAAAATCGGGGCCACGAGCGACGCGTTTGGCTTCGCAAGCGTTGCGTGTTCAGGAATAAGGAGAAGCATAATGAGCATCAGCTGCCGGGCACGGCTCGCACCAAAAACTTCAAGCCCTTTAGAATCTTTGAGGCACTACCACTTATCCTAGAACAAGCCCCCTGAGCCTAGACTCTTGCGGTTCTGCGTGGGAAATGGTTTGTGGAGACCGCTGTTCCTGATGCCAAAGGACGGCGAGGACGCAGAGGTCCTAAAGACCCTGCAGACCTTCTTGAAATCAGGACAACTGTTGCTCTGACGTTTCCATGGTTTACGTGCTAATTAGGGGCTAAAAAAACGGGGTCGGAATAATTACGCATCATACTTCCTTCTAGTCCCTTTATAATTATACTACAATAACCCGCCCAAAACCCTGCTCTAATTTATTAAGGCCCCTATAGTAGGCCTTCGAGTCGAAACGACTTGCGACTGACTGTTGTCGGGGTGCGCTTCAGAGTGGAGCTTCGGGTTTTCTGCCCAGCGTTCAAGAGATCGTGGCCTGGGCTACCTCAAAGGGTTTAGGGTTTAGGGTTTAGGGTTTAGGGTTTAGGGTTTAGGGTTTAGGGTTTAGGGTTTAGGGTTTAGGGCTTCTGATAGTGGGCGGCGCTGCCACCGGCTCGCGCTGCACATCTTGAGTTGAGAATCCAGAAAACGTACAACCTCAAAGCCATCAGCGAGGCTTGCAAATTTGTTTTGCACCCTACCCGTGGTAGGGAAACGCCCTAGTGCTCTCAAAAAGGTTCCGGCACTTGCAATTTCAGCCCAAGACGCTTCTTGGCAGCGCACTGGGGCATTTGGAGTTGGGGCTCAGAAGGGGCTGCTTCCGTAAGTGCTGTGCTCCAAGCTCCGAAGCAATCGGAACTTGTTCACAGACGCAGTTCCGGGGTCCATACAATCCAGAACCTCAAAGCGTCCAGATGGCCAGGCCCGAGGCAGAGGTTTCGGGCTCGGGGGATTCCGGTTTGCCTGGCTTTTTGATGCACACAGCCAGGGCACCACAGCGTACGGTCACAAAGCATGGGGCTTGAATCATAAGATGGACTGAGTTAGGGTCCTGGGTTTAATCCCGCAGGGTCCACGCGTTTTCGTCACCGGGGCCCTCGTTTTACCGATAATCCTTCAAGCTTCATTTTGCCTGTGCCCGTGCCTTGCTGTAGCGGCTGAACACTTCCGCCTTGACAGTTGTGACATTGGCCCGATGCAGCAAGACCATGTCGGGTAAGGCATGGGCATGGTAAACCTGTTCTGGGGATGTGAAGCGCATTGATGTGCACGTTCGGCTCACGAGGTTTCTCCCCACCGGGTATGAGCGGCTTGCGCAGCACTATGGCTGGGCACTGGGGCAGATATTCGATGCGTTCGGCTGCTCAGCTCTGCTTGGCCTAGTGGGGCGAAAGTGCGATGGCAAAAGCAGGAGCTTCAACAACTGCAACGAACCTAGGATACGAGCAAGTCATCATCCTGGAGGAGGACCTTGTGCCTTGCTTTCCTAAACAGATCTTCCTGCTACTCCGGAGCAGCGCCCGGTCACCATGCCTTGGTACTATAGCTCACAGTATCAACACCAAAACCACGTATCATTGTTGGGTCCGTGAGCTCAGGCTCAGGCAGAGGCGCAGCAAAGTGATCGGGTGCTAGCAGTAGATTTCACAGCGTGCGCTCAACTTAGCGCATCTTCAATCGTCGGATGCGCGGCTCAAGCTGTGAAAGGTGTTGCGAGTTTGGCGTGGATGCGCTACGCTAGTTGGACATCTCATGGGCCAATGGAGACAAGGATTCAGCAAATTAAGCTGGCCCACACCACATGCTGACAGCGATACGTGCCGTTAGCAGCGTCGGCTTACATCGATTCCACGCAATTCATACGAATCACAGCTTTGATTTACCGATGTTGAGTGGCGGGGAGGGGAATGCCGAAATTTCACATCAAGGTTGTCATGCAAGCATCAAGATGTGTGCCGCACGAAGTGTTCGAAGCAAGAAGCACTGTAGGCCCAAAGCCTCAGAAAGTGGGGATACTTTGCGGCGATGTCGTCAGCATAAGACAACAACTCGCAACTTGCACCCTGCATGTTGTGAACGATAACTGCACACGCAAGACAGGCCCTCGGACCCAAACAGCCGAGTGCAAAGTCGGGGCTGTTTCACGCAGAGCAAACCGAAGCAACCTAAATCCACGAGTCCCAAAGCCACCGACGAAGGTGAAACAAAGCCACAGAAGGATACGTGCAAAGCATGCACGAGACATGCACAAGACTTCGCCCTAAACGCCCTTGAAGCCCTTCTCCGCCGGCGGTGTGGTGTGAGGCTACAGGGTGGTGAAAATCGATTACAGACAAACATTCCAGATGCAAACTGTAGTTAGGAAGGAAGTCCAAACGATTTTGGAAGGAGCTGTGCAGAGCTTTGCATAGCGTTCATTCCTTGGGGGTGTGAGAGGTTGAGAGGGTTTGGGGCAAAGTTGCCGCAGGCTCCAGGAATCTTGGCACCTGGGATGTAGGGTGCTTAGAGGTTCCTGGACAGCCAAGGAGATCTCCCCCGACTTCTTTTCCTTCTTCGAAGTCACGCAGCCGCTGCTGAAGGCGGATCCGGATGCTCGACAGCCCATCGTAGCACTTTCTCCGATTTAACGGCAGCGCTCGCAGCTTGTTCGACTGCATGGTGCCTGTCTTGCCATTGCGTACTTTCTTCGGGGGTGGGTGTGGTCTTTTGGGCGCGATCATTCGGTGCAGAACGAGGGTGCGCACAACTTTCTCGCCATGCGCACTGTCTTGCTCGCAAAACTCCATGCTTGTGCAGACTTTCGCTTCGTCGAACAAAGCAGGTCGCGCCACCATGGCCATCTACTGCAGCAAGTTAAACATAGCGCATTAGAAGTTCGGATGTCCACAGCCTAGTTGCCCAGTCGCGGCATTGTTCTTTTCGGAAGACTCAGGGAGCTGCCGTGGGAGCGGTCAGAAGCATGCGGTGCAAAAAGTAGGTGCAATGTTTTCGGGTACCATGCCACGCTGTTCAACCTAAACAAGAACAAACACCCAGCCATGAATCCGAAAGCTCCGTCTTCGGTCGGTTGACAAGCCGAAGCTTCCTGAGCTCACAACATGTTCACAGCTCGAGCGGCCTAGGACCTCTTTTGTGTCTCCGCGTGGAGTGACAACGGCAAGTCAGATGCCGCGAGGCAGAATGAGTCTTTTCTCATGTCTTCCCAATGAACCCAACCTGCTCTTGAGACCCAGGTGTCGCAGCACAAAGTAGTCAGCAGGTTGCACCATGCCGTACCGTGGCATGGGACACGACGTGTTGGGCTGCACAGATGTCGGATTTCGATCTAGTCATGGGGTCTGCTCTATGTGCCAACCAATGCCTGCCTCCCAGTCACTCCACGAGAAAGTGCGTTTCATGCCTCAGACAAGTATTCTCGGTCTTCTCGCTTGCTGGTGGGGCTGGAGCCAAACCCTCGTGAAGCCCACAGCTCAACTTCCAAGCCAAGGTTGCCAGCAACGCAACGGCCGTCTACCGCTCGGACTTCTTCCCAGGTCTCGGCTGGATGCTGCTCCGGAGCTATTGGGAAGAGGTCAAGGAGAGCAAGGGCTCTACGCTACACACCAGCACGGCAGCGACATGTTGCCTTGTGACATGAGCCGCCACATTTTAAAAGTCCGACTGGCTCCGGGGGCTCCCCCTAAGCCATTGCACTCTCCGTAAATCGCCGCAACTGGCAAGTGCTGACGCGAGCCGACTGCTTGGAGGCTTCTTTTCCTGGTCAGGGATTGCTTATGATTTTCTTGGCAGAGCTCAGAAGGTCCCACTTTTTGGAAGCAGGGCTTCTTAGGCCCGCATCTCGCCAAAGACGAGAAATCAGGTTCAGGGATTGTAACCTACTCCTGCGGCATGCCGCATCCCCCCCCCTACCCCCTGGCCGCGTCCGCCCCCCACCCCGAACTCACTTGCCTTGGTGAGGTTTCTAGCGACACTGCGTAAGACAGACAGTGTAGCCACAAGGCGTTCAAGTGGCCCAGATTTGACACAAGTGCAATGCAAGCAAGCTCAGATGCCATGCAAGAGGAGTGCCCTGAACCCTGAACCCTGAACCCTAAACCCTAATTTGGGATCCGCACAGCCAGCAGGACAGATGGCCTGTAAAGTACTGGGATGATTTCTTGCGGCGCAGGGATGTTCGCCGCTTGCCTCAACAGAACCGGGGCCTCGGGATCAGAAGCATGCGCAGCGCAGGCACTAGAAATCCTGCGGTCCCGAATCATTCTTGAGAGTGCCCGAGATTTTGAGTCTCTCGTTTTCATCCTCCGGCACACATTCGCAGGTCTTGTCTGTGGCTACTGTAGTGGTGGGTGCCCATCGGTCAATGAGCCCCCCCCACAGGACCAGAGAACTTAGAAACTGAGCCATTCCTGCTCAGTTTCCCTAATCTGAGGCAAAGGTCGGCATTGCCTGCGGCCAGAAGTCAGCCGCACCCACACTTTCGGTGAGATGCTTCGCCTGCAGTAGGAG
Source organism: Symbiodinium natans (assembly GCA_905221605.1). Taxonomy (NCBI): domain Eukaryota; class Dinophyceae; order Suessiales; family Symbiodiniaceae; genus Symbiodinium; species Symbiodinium natans. The sequence continues at coordinate 195,398 of CAJNDS010002383.1, read as the reverse complement.
TTTGGGGGAGGTTGTAAAAAGACAGGCGTGTGCCGACTTGGGGCTCAATTGTGCTCATGGAGGGTGCCTTCTCGGAACCCCTATGCCCCATGACTCCTCAGCCTCCCCGAGCCGGCCCTCACAAAGTGCTGTGGCGCAGTTGATGTAAGCGATCGTAGAAGGCTCCACTTTGGCCCTTCGGCTTGGTGTGCAGCAAGCCAAAACCATGCTCAGGAAGGGTGTCTCCTATGGGCAGTTCTACAAGGAGCATCTCGTCCGAAGCAAGACCCTAAAGTGTGCCTCTTGCTGGGGACGGGGGTAGGAGGGAGGGGGGAGGGAGGGGTGTTTGCAGGTCTTCAGAATGAATCACCGGATTCTGAACATCTCAGTGGCGGCTCAGTTCGCGGCTAGCAGGCTCAGGGCAGGCGACAACAGCAACTTACTTTGAAGGCGACAGGTCTTGCGAAGAAAATGCAGGTCGGTGCAATTGGCATTGGGGTCCGCTTGCCCATTCCCCCCCCCCAAAAAAAAAAACAAAAAACCAAGTTCTTTGGATCTGAAAGGCTTTTCAATACCCTTCTCAATCGGCTATCACCAATGAAACTTGGAGAGGCCGACGGAGAAGCTTAAGCCATTCCGAAAAAGCGAAGATGGTGCGAAGAGTGTGTTCGTCCTTGGGATGCCAGTGCTGACCGATCGTGGTATGAAAGCCCTCAAGGGATGAGCCGCATGAGTTACTCAGGGTGCCTTCCACCTCGCTCTTCTTTCGCTTGCACAGTGTATATAGTCGATAGCAAAGCCCAGGAAACATACACTACCCTCATCGAGGCCCTAGACTGGTTTTCAGAGCCGCTATTCGTGAGTATTGCCAGGGTTGAGAGATGAGCCTTTCCCGAATTGGCGCAGTCCCAAAACCCCAAACCTGAAGCCACCTCGAGGCACTTGGCTTCCAACGTGCTCAACGAGGCGTTTGTGGACTGGAAGTCCTTGAACCTTAGCCATGTGGCTACTGCTGCTGCCTTCGATGCATATCTCTCGCAGGAGGTGGGGTCGGGATGTTGGGAGTCGAGGTTGGGGGTCCTGCTCAAAAGCATGGTCGCAACGACGTTGCGTGAGGGTACTAGATGACTTGATGTCATCTAGTTCCGGTTGCTTGAGGAGGTACCTATGAGATGCTAATGATGTTGGACGGCCTGTCTGGACATGCCGCAGAAGCCGCTTGCATCTTCTGCATTCTCGGTCGTTTGCATGCTGTTTCCGAGGAAGAAAAGAACACTCCGTTTCGAACACCTGACGAAACCTATACCACAGTAGGTGAAGGTGGTTTGGGGCAGTACGTCCATGAAACCTCAAAGTCAAACAACGGCTGTATTCTCAGCACCACGCGACAACAACCTGTGAAACTGTATTTTTGTTTTCGCTCAAACATGTTATGTGGACCTCCCGCAAAAGATTTAGCAACAGCATCGGCGGAGCGACGTCAGGCGGCTAAAGAAACGAAAGAAGGCTCCATGGTTTCGGCAATACATGACAACAGACATTGCTTAAGCATGTTGTGTGGACCTGCCGCAAAAGATTTAGCATTGTTCCTTGCATAGGAAAGCGGCAACACAGGGCCCACCAAAACATCTGCAACCTCACTTGTCCCTACCTTGATTCTTCACGCGTAGGGTTCAGGGTTCAGGGTTCAGGGTTCAGGGTTCAGGGTTTAGGGTTTAGGGTTTAGGGTTTAGGGTTTAGACCGTGACGCAGCAACATGCAACAGGTCCGCAGTGCCAAGCTTGTGGCGTTCGAGGATGTCTCGCCAAGCTGCCTGGATAAAAAGGAGCTGTGGGCCCCAGCCATAAAAGCCCCAAAATCCTAAACCCTAAGCCCTAAACCCTAAACCCCAATCCCCTCAAAACTCTTCGAAATCGTCTAAGACTGCCTGTGCCGGCGCCAACACCCTCCCTGCCCCAACCCTCTGCAACTTCCCACCCTTCTAAGACCCATCCCCACGCGAGCGGGAATGTAACATCGTTTTCGGATGGGCTCCCAGCCCCTGCCTTTGCATACTGCAGTCGCTGGGACTGTTGAATGCAGTCTGGGCCTGGACTTTCGGGGGCTCCGGCTTGAAGCCTTGACGGATTCAAATGTGGCCGGACAGCATCCCTTCTGCACGAAATGAGCCCTAAATGTAGGGTTCATATTCATATACCTGAATAGGATTCATGGTAGTCCGGGTATATGACCCCAATTTTAGGGTTCTTTTGGTCCCCAAGGTCAGGGTTGGCGATGTGCGGAGCTTGTTGACGGGACACCGGGTTGACAACGTTCACTGCGTGACAGGTGTAACTTGCAGGGCACCGCCCCTTAAGTTCAGACTGGGCATTGTGCACCCTAAACCCTGAACCCTAAACCCTAAACCCTAAACCCTAAACCCTAAACCCTAAAACCAGTACTACTGGGGGGTGGTCCCGATGATGTGCTGGTTCACAGTGCAGTCGCGCTCAGTTGCTCACACTCACAGACAGCGCCGAGTAAGCGAAACCTATACGGCGTTATGCAGGTGAGCTGTTGCATCCTTGATGAGATGCACTTGGCAGAAAGAGCAGCCAAGGCTTTGTGCAGACTCTTCCGGAAACAGAGCTGCGTTGGAGCTTTTGGGTAGGGCCGTTTAGGGGTTGGTTCAGAGCAAAACTCAGTGTTCGCTTGTAGAAATTTGCAGTCGGCGTGGGCCAGGAGTTGGACAAGGAAGCGGTGCAGTAGTCAGTGGCAGCTGCTGTGTTTATGGAGTTGCGAGCAATGGATATTGACAGACCCCCCCTCCTCCCTGCCCCTCGCGTAGCGAGCCTCCATAGTCCCTGTTGTCACGTAAATTTGTTCGACGTTCAGCATCGTAAGATGGCATGATGAGTTATTGCTCAACATGGCTGACGACATGGCCTACAGCATTCCTGATTCCAAAGACATCCGTTTCTTGTGGCTTCAGGGAATTCACTTTTGCGATGTAGGGGGGTGCGCTGACAAGGTCCCACAGGCTTAGAAGAACACCCCCTGAAATCGACATGTCAGGAGCTCAGGTTCCAGGGTGGGGTCAGATGATCAGATATCTTGGCCTTGGTTAGTGTGAAATTCGGAGCTCACAACACCTTCAAAACACTCGGAGCGTCTCAGGCAATGCAAGCGCTTGCCGTGCTCTACGACGACAGGCAATGGAAGCGACTTGGCGCACCCATGTTTGCGCGTGTTGACTGGCCCAGATAAGATATACGAAGAGGACCTAGAACTCAGAATCCGGATTACGGGTCTTTTCGCAACCCGGCCAACCCCCAAACCTCCAGACCTTGCAGCCCGAAACCCCTGCAAAATCCTAAATCGTGCTCCTTTGCTCGCGTCCCTCAGGCGCTTTTGTTTCTAGGGATGCAGTATTGTGCTTTGTGCCACCCTCAGAAGTACGGTTGGTCAAGGTTTCAAGTCTTCGAGGTGCAGGGTGTATAGGGTTTCGGGTTTGGGGGTGTAGGGCTTTTGAGTTCGAGTGGTGTCTGCTGTCTTGCCTATTTGTGAAGCTCGTGCACTGAAGTGCCTCTGGCATGTTGAAGAAGACAAGCAACCTGCGCCGTGCAGCCGATGAAGTCCTTCGTATACAGAGCAGATGCAGGTCTGGGCCATCAAGCTCCTAAGTGACTCTGCAAAGAGACCCAGTCGATGCTGCTATGACAGGGCTCGCACCTGTGAAGCCTTAACGCTTACTTGAGAATTAAGCCTCAAGCCGGGCAAACCCCCCGGCCTTTTTTTCAGGCCCTTCCCTAGCACCCTATAGGCCCCCCTAGTTTCACCTCAAGTCAAGGCGCGTGGCCAAGCGCTTCGGCCTCATGGAGGATGAAAAGGCCGGCGGCTGTTCGCTCAACTTGAGATGAGTAGTTCTCTAAATTAGGGTCCCTTTTTGTGATCCCTTTTTACAGGGTGCCGCTTTATTGTGGGTACCCAAAAAAAGGACCTTATTTGAGGAGGTTACCCATATGTTGGTTTGGACATTCTCGCCGTCGCGTAGGATGATTCGGGGTTCTCGAGGCTTCGTTCTTGGAGGTGATGGAGGAGTGGCTTGCGCGCGCAGTTGTGGGTAGAGTGCAAAAGCTGGATGAGAAAGGGGTTTTGCTGGATTTCGGAAAACTGAGGCCCCAATTCTGCAGAAAGACGACCCCTTACCCTGAGTGCACCCTGGGTTTCTCAATTCATAGACCGACCTTCATAAATCCTTCTTCAGTGCCTCCTGAAGTCAATGTCTTGGACGCTTTGAGTCAGGGTCAAGGCCTCTTACGAAGCTCTGGAGCCTCAGCCCCAAGCTTTTGACCCTCCAGTTGAGCCCCCTTCAGAAGTGCGCTTCAATACGAGGCCTGGCCCTTAGCCTGAGACCTTCTTAGGGCCCAGCCTCCAAACTCCTAACTTCCGAAACATCCGTCTAGCCACCCCTGGACAGGAGGGCATCCGCCGGGGTACCTACCGAGGGGTGCTGCCCTTCACTTGGCTCCCTTTCTGAATTCAGGGGGTCTTCGCTTCAATTTGCAGAGTTGAGAGATGTTTTCTGTTTGCGTCTGGGCGAGGATCAGAATGGAGCTGTTTGAGGGCCCCGGAATCAGTGAAAGGCCATCACGTCAGAGTCCTGCACGAAGGTTTGCGATTTTCCTGCCTTTGTGGAGAGTTCAGGTTGTACATGGTTCGAGCTTCCCATGCCCTAGGAAATGTGCCAAACATGGTGGCAGACCATACGCCAGAAAAGGAGAAAAAAGGTGGGGGTGGCCGCAAAATAGGAGATGAGGGCAAGCCCTAATCCCCGAGCGATGCTTCGG
>CAJNDS010002383.1:160590-185590 GCA_905221605.1 Symbiodinium natans | reverse complement strand
CGGTTTTGCGACGGGAGCACTTCTACAAAGCCGTGTGTTTACATTGGGTTCGTCTTGTTTGCTTGTGTTCCCCACCCTTGTTAGTATTTGTTTTTTGTTTGTTGGTGTGTTAGGTTAGGTGTTATGGTTCGAAGAGCAGACTGCACAAGCTCTAACTGGAACGTCGCCGTACACTGGCATGTGCCTGTGTGCCTGGCGGGAGAAGTATGTATCGCGGCTGTACGACATCCTTCGGCCCCCTGTTCTGTGATGCAAGTATGCGTTCACTTTAGGAACTTTACGGCTGTGTGCCCGAGATCTGGAAGATGTCGTTGCATGTGCTGGTACATCCTTTTGCGCACAAGGCTGTGCTATACCCCTGGGTTGCCTGTGGTCCGGAGTTCCCTTGTGCACTCAGCGCGTGCCGGTGTCTGTGAGGCCTTGAACAGCTGCGCCGTGCATATTATGGCTCACCAAATCCGCTTGGTGGCTGGCTAATGTGCGAAGCAGTTGTTCAAGGATCGTGGGAGCGCATTTGTTGTTGGTCTTGTTGTTGATGTTTATCGTTATTCCCCACCCTCGGTGTAGGGTTGTTAGATTTTAAACTCAACTCTTCTCCTCGCCGGGAACTCTTCTCCTCGCCCGGTCTACTCCTCGCGCACCCCTGGAGTGCCCAACCCCGAAGTGTCCCTGGAGTGCCCAACTCTAGAGTGTCCCTGGAGTGCCCAACCCCAGAGTCCAACCATGCACCAATCTACGTGCTTGCTAGCCTGTGTGCAGTCCCGCAGGTTTTCCTTGGTCTCCGCCTTAAGCGAGGATGGTGAGTGGCCCTGCACGTCATCCTAAACCCTCTCTATTGAGGTGTCTGTGCTGGGTGGGCGCTGTTCTCGAGGGTTTGGCGTGCCCAGTGCGAGTGTCCCCGAAGTGCCCAGCCAGAGTCTACCTCAGAGTCTGCCTGGAGTGCCCAACCCCAAAGTGGGAGTGCCCAACCCCAGCCGAGTGTCCCTGGAGTGCCCAACCCCAGAGTATCTCTACCAAGAGAGGGTGGGGATGTTCTGCTAAGCCTCTCGAAGATCTTTCGAAGCACGTGGCTCTCTAGTGAAAGGTTCTCGGAATTGTACTTGCAACTTTGGGAGCAGCGACTGGTCAAGACCCTCTGAGCCCCAAAACATCGTACCCCCTCCCCCCGTACTGTGACGCTCCCAAGAACTCCTAAACCCTAAACCCTAAACCCGAAACCCGAAACCCGAAACCCGAAACCCGAAACCCGAAACCCGAAACCCGAAACCCTATCATGCAAGCCACAGCAAAGCGCCCCTTGCGCCCTCCAAAGAAAACCTTACCAGTTGCGCTCGAAGCGCACAGGCCAGGGCAGGCGGCCGCTGCCTGGCTGCAGTTTTGGCCTTCGAAGTGGAATTAACTACTATTTGCTTAAGAACCCCCCCCCCAAAAAAAAAAAAAGAAAGCCTATATTACCCTTAATAAGGTAGAACATGTGTAAGCAATTAGTAGTTAAGTGGATGCTGCGGCTTGTCCATGGGTCTTGGGGCCCGTCTTAGCTATCGAGCATGTCAGGGTCTCAGGGCTTTGGGTTTAGGCACGCGCTGGCGTAGGGAGATGGCGCTTGCTTGGCTGCACGGCAACATTGTGCCCAGTCGTTTTCAAGCACCACTGAGGAGCTTGATGCAATGCGCACTGCCCCCCCTCCATCCGAGGCTTCATCGCTGAAGCCACTTAGTTGCATGTCGGGTGTCGCATGGATCTTGGGAACTAAGCCCATTCAGCAAGGCTCCACGAAGTTCAAAGACACGTCATGGGGGGGCTCGCTCGAGCCTTCAGCGCTGTAGAGAGAAGCTTATACAGAGCTCGAGGTGTAGATGTTGCCGCCTAGGCCAGCCAAACCCAGAGTAGCTTGCATCACTGAAGTCGGTCGAAACCTGAGTCTGAGAACCAACGCCTGAAAGTTGTCCACACTCAAACACTCAAACACTCAAGGGCGGAGCTGAATTCGGCTCCCTGAACTACTGGTGGGGCAAGCGCCGTGCCCGCCCAGCACCACACGAGGGTGTGGACTTCTGCGAGTTCCAGGCGGGACGATGTGGTCGTGGAATTTTATCGCTATTATTATACTATGATGATTATTATTGTTATTATTATTTGCCCCTCTTCAGTCCTCAGCAAGAGGGTTTCGCACTGTTGAGCGACTAGCTGCATGACACAGCAGACAAGTGCGTGAAGCTGTACGGCATCTCGTTGACCGGGTTGCGAGTCTAGCATAGAATTTTCAGGCTTCAGGAGGTCTAGGAAGAGACGGTGTGGGCCCTGCAACGATCCAGGAGTCATTTTGAGTCCTCTAGTCTCCATGCAGAGACTTGGATCAGTCGGGAGTCCAGTGTTTCGGATAGCTCTTTTCCTTTCTGACGCAGGGTCTCCAACAATAAAGAGTTTGCATACCTAGGCACTTAGGCATACTTGAGACTCGTGTGGCAGAACTTTAGCCGACTTGTTGGGGGTGTTACAGTGCCTTAGAGATGTTCAAATTTTCCAGTGCCTCCTGAAGATCATCCACTTATCCTCTGAATCTCGCACCTTCGCTTGCAGGACGATGACTCTGGCACAAAGAGGCCACGCAGAGAGGGGAGTTGGCACACTTGCCTGTAGCTTGGGGGGTGTTTCATGCACGTGGGCACACGAGGCTCACCCTAAACCCTAAACCCTAAACCCTGACAAGCATGCATTTCTTAATTCGAGACTTTGAGCCCCTGCATACGCCGATAATTCGTAATTTGCAGCTTTGAGCCTGGAGATCGTTTAATTCGTAATTTGCAGCTTTGAGCCTGGAGATCGTTCTCCCAAGCCTCGTCTCTTAATTCGTACTTCCACCCTGAATTCATCACTCCTTCCCGAATTAGGAATTTGTGGCCAGACGTGCTGGAACCTTGCGTTTTTGGGTCAACCGGGTTAGGCTTTCTCTTTGTTTCTCTGGTAAAGTAGCACGATTGGTGAGTCCGGTAGGCACTGGTAGCAGCTCGACAGGCGTGAATGGCTTGTAGCAACCGGCTTGTTTTTTAGGGGTTGAGCACGGGGCTTAGACTGGTGGCCTGAGGCATTCACGCTAATTGCAGTCGGCTCGGCAGGGGTGTCAGGCGAGGGTACGGTTTCGTTAGGCTTGGGTGGCTGGTTGGTAGCCTGATACTGCTCCCTGAGCCGGCAGATGACTGACTCAAGCAGACAGACGAAAGCGTGGCAACTGTCCATGTCCTTCGCTTTGGTGGTGAGGAATTTTTCTGCCGGGTGCACGTCACTCCAACTAGTGATGTGAAGACCGGGCACAGCACAGCACAGTGTGGTGTGGAATCTGATTGGCCAGGTCCGGGAAACCCCCCGTTTAGCCCTTGCCATCTCTTGTTTTGAATACAACAAACAACAAACAACCTGGTCACGCGGCTTCCATTCCGTGAGACATGTCCGCTGACCTGTACACAGATGGTCAGGGAGACATGAAGGGACATGGAACCTGGTCGACTGTCTTGGGTTGGGGGTGTGTAGCTTGACTTGGTTCTTTGTGTTTAAGGGAGCAGAGGCAGTCGTTCCAGGGGAATGATCTGATTCGCCGACTTGTACTCAGAAGCAGCCCTGCGACGCGGATTCGCCCCAGCTGTGCAGGAGGGAAAAAAAACCCTAAACCCTAATACATGGTTTTCCTGGCGAGCCTTGCCACAGTTCCAAGTTTACAGAGCCAGCCATGGGTCACATGTGGCAAAAGTTAAGCACCCACGGCTTTTCTGGGCGTAAGCAGATTGACCAACAGTTCCCGTTCCCGAACGTGTGCCACAGGATTTGTCCTTCTCGGATTCTATTCTTCCCTTTAGCCTGAAAATGTCGCACGCAGTGATAATGTTCGTGCCCTTGCGAAGCAAGACCCTCGGGGATGGCGCGGCAGAGAGAGAGAGAGAGAGTGATAATGCTGGCTACTTGTAAAATTCGTGTCCGCTTGTTGCGCATGCTTCAATATCTCGGGATTTCCAGGGCAGTTTTCAGGGACAAAGCTTTTAGGTTTGGGGTCTGGCATGTATGCGTGGGCAATGTTTTCTTGCTGACACTCACTGCGTCTCAGCTACTTAAGAGTGTCCATACAGCTGCGCAATTGAAAGCCGTGCGAGCACGGCAAGCGCGAGAAGATTAGGTTCATCTGTAGTTCAGACTGTCCAGCGCAAAACTGTGAGCTGAAGTAGATGGCTTAGTTTGCTTCGTCTTCAGCATAGGTTTTCTGAGTATATTTTGGCCTCGCCAAGACGTAGACAGTTGTTTGCAGTATATGCCCCTGCTTTCCATGTGACTGGAGCAAGAGCAGGAACGCTTGGAATGCTCTTCGTTGCAATCTGTGTGGTTTGACTGGCAGAGTATTCTGAGAAAGCCGTTCCAAACCCCGAAGCAGCCCTTTTCTCGAGAGGCGGATTGATCCTGGATTTCCAGTGTCGGCCGTTGCCGACGGACAGGCCTGGACGGCAGGGGGGTTGGTAGATGGCGGGTTCAGCAGTTGGAAGTTCAAGGGAGCTAAGCATTTAAGCATGAGCGATACTGGAGTCCCAGTACGTTTATGGGATGAGGTGTGGCCATGTCGATTCTGAAACGCTCGATGCGCATGGGCCCCAATACTGATGATTAGCGGTAGTTGGTCGCTCCAAGCGACACTGCCGAAACACGTCTTCCAGATATCTTCTCCAAACTGACTTCACAATAACCACTTCCAGCATCCCCACCCTGCCCCAAAGTGTGCATTTGCTGGGCATGCCCATTCTTCTAAGACTAGAAGCTCCGAGGAGGAAAAGCAGATTCGACGGGTCTTGTGTCAGAACGCATCAAGCTCCATCCACTTTTCTTGGATGGAAGTTCCTCGGTTCAGCTTGTCTTTGTAGCATGACATGATCATACACCAGGCGCAGCCTTTATGTTGGTGAAGGAATAGCCTGTACAGGGTTTTCTCCCAAACGTGGTCTTGCGTTGCGTACGCTTAATAAGGGTAAGGGTAAGGGTAAGGCGAAGGCTGTGCTTGGTTACAAAGACAAGCACTGCCTAGGTTTCTAGTCAAGAAAAGTGGATTGATCTTGTTGTATGGCGACGCGCGACGCAAGACAAGACGATTCGGCTGTTTTGCCGCGCCATTTCCAGTCTTGGTAGAGTGGGTATGCCCAGCTACACTGTGAGGCCCCTTAGTTGCAAAAAAGTTAAAGTACTTATATGTAATTTAGAGCACTTGCTAAGTTAGGTAGCCAACTGATGAGTTGGTTTATAAGTTACAAAATGTTGTTTTTGTAGTCATTAAAAAAGTCATCATGCAGAGCCCATGTCTTAAAAGAACAGGTTCTTACCGACAATGGCCGAAACAGCTCGCAAGTCGCTCTTTTCCCCTCCATTCTGCCTGTGTAACAGCTTAGCTGCCGGGATTTGTTGTGGCTGAGACCGGCTGCAGGTCATTAAAGATACAACGCTTTTAGCTCGCTTACTTATTTCCATCTCCTATGGTCTGCTGATGCGAGTTTGAGATGTGTATCAGCTGTGTCCGGGATGTGTCCGGATGTGTCCCGGATGTGGCTTTGGCATGTGTCCGCATCCTTCTGTTTTGGGGTGTCCCGAATGTGTCCGGGATGTGTCCGGTGTGTCCGCCCCATTGTGTGGGAGTGTGTCCGGTGTTGTCCGATGGGTTCCCCTCTTCTGGCCCATGTGTCCGCTCGTGTCCCGGATGTGTCCCGAATGTGTACCGAACATTCGACCGTTTCTCCAGCTCGCGTCAGCAGAGGTTCTGCTTCGGGGTCTCGGGCCAGAAAACTAGTCAAAGTTGTCCAGTCTTGAAGGGCCGCGCGTGTCGCCATGGCAAAGAGCAAAAAAGGGAGTCAACGGGGTCACAAGCCAGACGCTTCGGATTTCGCAAAAACGTTCCCGGAACATCAGCTGTGGACAAAAACCTTAACAAACTTTCGTTCCGACCCTAGACCTTGCAAAGTCCTAGATTTGACAATCACAATCAATGGATGTGATGAAACACTGCTTTTCAAACTAACTTGTATAAGTTACTTGTAAAGAAAAGGTACAAAGCACTTATAACTAACTCATACCAGATGCGCCATCTTTGGAGGGCTGCGGAGATGGACGTTTGAGTGCACAGACGCTAAGCGGGCGGCAAATAAACTTGTATCATCTTGAATAGATAGTTTATAACTAAACCATGAACTTGACAACTTATAAGTTATGTTAGGAAAACTATACATTGATTTATATAGACGCGAGAAATCAATTTAGAACTGAGGGGCCCCACACTGTAGTTGACATTTTGGGATATGGGGGTGCTCGCAGTGACAAATTTTCGGGACAATCGCCGGCCTGGCCTGCGTCGGCAGAGAAGGATGTGCTTGTTTCGTGCCAGGTGGTGGCAATTTTCGACGACTTCATGGCACAAACCGTAGTTATGACGCACCAGGATGCTTGGACAGACGATGGTCCAAGCTTGTTTCGCTTCGCCCTGTGTCTGTACTTGTGCCTTTCGATTGACACGCACCCTGAACGGCCATAAAGCCCTAGTTTCACTCAGCACCATAGTGAGTCGAAAGCCGAGGCATGAGAGCCAATGAAGATGCAACATGAAAAGCAAAGCTTAGCCTTAGCCTAACCTGGTACTAGGCGCACTGGGGCGAGCGACAGCTTGCCACTATGTTTGCGCATGTAGTGCCAGTACCAGGCCTTGCTCCAGGACCCGATCGTGTGAAGTTGTGAGCTGGGCACATAGGGACCTGAGAGTTTTTATTGTGGGGGCTTGGGTAAGAACATCGTGGTTGCATGTTTCAGAGGTTTTAAGCCAGCGGTCAGAGAGTGATGAAATAGCTTTGATGCTTTGAAGGCTTGGGTTGTACTTGAGAACCGGTTCTGATTACAGGGTGCAAGTTGCTGGCTGCGAGCCGCGTGATGAAACTATCTTACATCTCTACGTTAAGTCGTCCTTGCGCCCAGAAGGTCAACTTGTCCATGGACATCAGACGCACCACTGGAGCTCCTAACCTCCCAACTGTTCACTTAAACCCACGCTTGCATGTGTAAGGAATTCGGAATCCTCAAGCACATGAGCTGTAATTCGTCAAAACCAGTTAGGAGATGCGACGGCAGGACAGGTGTGCTGCCCTGGCAGGCAAGTGGCTGCTGTGGCTGCTTCTAGGCCACTCGATTCAATTCAGGGTTCAAACGCAGGGCTGAAACGAGGTCCTTGTGAATTAGAAAATTGAAATGCTCTGGCCTGAGTGTGAACCGTCAGGTTTCAATCAGAAAACGACAGAAAACGACACGGGTCATGAACCAGAAAAGGCCCCGGCCAGGGCCTGAAAGCCTGAAGGCCTGCAACAGAAACCGCTTCCAAGTTGTTCTACGTGAGGCATTACATGTTGAGGTGCGTCCAAACCTGCACAACTACACCCCGACTTCCCAAAACTCAATGTGCAGACCAGAGCCGAACAGCCTTGGCTTAGGGTTTAGGGTTTCGGGTTTAGGGTTTAGGGTTTAGGGTTTAGGGTTTAGGGTCTAGGGTTTAGGGTTTAGGGTTTAGGGTCTAGGGTCTAGGGTCTAGGGTTTAGGGTTTAGGGTCTAGGGTCTAGGGTTTAGGGTGTGCGTGCCAAGAACGACAGCGCCGCCCCACTTGCATCTGTCCTTGCTGGCGGCGCCGGCGGCATTTCCCTGGATGTCCTTGCAGGGATGGCCGGACACCAGCGATGCAGGGGAGATTGCAACATTCCGGGTGCATGGGGCTGGTGGAGAGTTAGGGGTTGGGGTTTGCAGGTTTGAGGTCTAGGATTGTAGAGCTCATGGCATAAGGGTGTGTCCTGGTTCAATGCATGCCTGCAGCGTTGGCTGGGCATCTCGGAATGTTAAACTTCGCCGTTCTCTTTACCCTTGCTGGTGCAATCAGACACATATGGATGCAAGGCCAAGCGAATCTGACCATCTCGTCACAGGGACCGAACAGCAACCCAAACAGAAACGGAAGCCCAAAACCTAACCCTGAACCCTGAACCCATCTGGCCGGAAGGGAGGCGAGGGGTTTCCCGATTATACCCTGCGAGCAACATACGAGCAAAACGTTTACAGTTGGTCATCCCAATTGCCCTTCTTCCTCTGCACAGACACCTAAAGCACTATACTCTGCGTATCCTCCCTGGCTGAACCTGTACTGAGAGACCCTTATTCCCCGTACCTAAGCCCGAAGCATACAGACAGACTTCCCACCCCTATGCCACAAGACTTTCAGATCCTCTCGCTTACCTTGAGAACCTGAGCTTGGCACAGACAAAGCCGGTTGAGGGGTTGACCAGTTAAGGTTTGTTTCTAGAGATGTGGAGGTCTCTCATCGTTCTTGTCTTTGGTTGAGGGTTGATGTACATGGTTTGAGGATGTCAGGGCTTCTAGTCCTAAAAACTTAGACGTTAGGGATGTAGAGTTTGTTTTTGGTCTTGTGGTTCATGGGCTCGCTTGTTAGTGGCTTAGGACTTCAGCAGCGCGGTTCGGGCAAATTGCAGTGCACTCCCTCCTAAAGCAAAAGCGTCACGGTTCGGGGTTCTCGCCCACGTGGCACTTTACGAAAGTTTTCAAGTACGTGCATCGCGGTTTCTTTCGGCGATGTCCGCACTTCCACCCTTGCTGGCTATTCTTTGCACTTACGCAGCCTTGCAAAGGAGCTTCTTCGGTGTGCAGAGCAGAAGGAGCTTGAATTCCTGGAGCCGCCAGTCTTCACGAGGACGAAGATGTCGTTTGACAAGCAGGTTTTGAAGGGTGCATTGCATTTTCGAAGATAGGATAACAACTCCACCCTGGTCCGCAGCGCGCAGACGAATCCCCCATGAACCAAGACTCCTAAGCCTCTGAAGCCTAGACACTACCGTCAGGACGGACATAACCTTTAGCATGTCTCCGAAGCAGTTGTTTGGTCTTGATTCGCTGTGCTTTTTGTCGTTGGACTGGGTGAAGCTGCATTCCTTGGTGCAAAGCACCCATTGTCGACCATCTTTTACCGTGCCTTGCAGCACGTCCCCGATTGTCCAGTGGATGGAGACAACTGCGGCCCGTAGCTGCTCGTCTCCCTTGGGGCGGTCCCCTGAGTTTTCGAGAAATTTTCAGTTGTTTTGGGTGCATCGTCCTGCATGCCCCAGGCCCATGGTCGCTTCGATGGCTCCACGTCTCCCATGACAAAACCAACCCCCCCCCCCCCCCCCCCCCACATCTTGGGGAATTTCACCTCCGAAGCCTATCCAACACCTCGCCGAAGTCGGCGGAGGACACCGGCATGCAAGCAAATCCAGAAACGCATTATCCGCTTTGGTGACGGACTGTTGCTTGGCTCTCGCCTTCACGAGATTCGGCGGATTGCTTTGAGGGAAACCTGGGAAACCCTGCCGTGGAAACGACGAGTTGATCTGAGACAGCGAGAAATGTGCCTTCGAGAACTCGAGACGTTTGCCACAATAGAGCACGTTCTGAAAATGACAGACTCATGGAGACACCTTTTCCGAGTGTTACGATAGTTGCGACATTCCCTTGCTCTGTGCGCAGTATCCATTCAGGCTGTTCGTTCGTGCTTTGGTCGCTCAAGGGCCTTGAAATTCGTGGTGCCGACGGTTCGGCTACAGGCCTACTCAACAAAGATTTCCTCGCATCACTCTTTTGGCCGTGCCCTTTCCCTTGGGCCACCTGTACTCTGTAACAGTGTGCTCTGTTCAAGCTGCAAGTGGTCAGCTTGAAACCCGAGTCGCGTAGAATTATATGCAAGACGAGACGCCGCTCGCCACGATATGCAAAGCACGGGTGAAAAGGAAATGTTCAGCACATTTCAGTAACAATCGTGGTTGGCTGTTCGTGCGTTGCTCGGTTACTCCTTGAGAGCTGTGTTGCCGAGGATTCGGCCCAAGGCCCACTCAATGAAGACTGCCTGTCATGACACTCACCACCTTCCCTCCTTCCCCCTTACGTTGGCCACCCGGGCGCAGCCCTCTATGACCGTAAGCCTGCAGCGCCCAGATGCCAAAAAACTTTGGGGCAACAGAATTTTTGTACTTGCCCATTGGGTGGGCATTGAACAACGTACTGCAGTTCCAAAAGGAACAACGCGAGAGAGACTCGACAAGCATGCAAGTGAAAATGCAAAGCTTGGTGAAAGCCACAATGCAACCGGTTTCTCTGAGTACTCTTGCCAACCTTCACAACACGGCTCAGTCCCTGCACATTCTCTCAACTGTTAGGCACGCCCCCATCATTGCACACCAAAGCCGAGCCTGTAGCGCATGAGACTTGGGAGCCTTACGAAAATAGAGACCCGAAAATAGCCTCCCCCTAATACCCCAATAAGGTACCTCTTTTCGGAAACCCCCACTTGAAGGTTGTTTTGGAACCCGAAGGGTCTCTTGCAACCTTGGCAATGCGGTGCCAGGAGCCTTGACCCTACGCCTGGCAGCGAAGAGCGCTGAATGCTGTTCATGCTCCCGCGACTGGCATCTGGTGAAAAGTCCAAGCCTGCAGGGTTGCGTTTAGTAAGAAATCAAGGCCTAAGCCCCGAGGCCGAGTTGCCCAACGCAAACTGAATGCAATGGGCAGTTTCGGCTCGCAGCTGGATTGTTGAAGAGCGCCCACGACAGACGACGGGACAACGTCTTGCACAGTGCAAAATACCTGCCACGAAGGCTACGTCGTGCAACCGCCAGCCTTAATATGATTTGTGACCCAAGGCCTTACATTTGATACACCGCATACCCTAAACTCACTCTCAGCCTGCAGCCTGAACCCATCTGCACTCTCCCTAAGCTGAAGAGCACGGACTTCTAGAGGCTGAGGGTTCTTCCCAGCACCCCTTCCGGTCCGCGTGATGAGTCCCCCAAGGCGCAGCTTTTTGGTGCAAGAGTTGGATCGGTCGGAGCTAGGTGAGCTTCGGTGAGCTGAGGCTTCAGGATGGGTCGGTCGATACATGCAGTGCTCATACTGAAAGTTTGAATGAATACCCCTCTTAGAACGGGCCAACCTCCCTAGGCCCGTTGCCGTGTCCTCCCACCGACAGGCAAGAGATGGGGCTCGCACACTACGAGGCCCTCCTCGGCCATCCGCAGGCTGTCGTGGCATGTGGTGTTGCTACAAGGAAGAGGTTGGGATGTTCCTCACCCTTGTACTAACAGTCCTTAATGGCGATTGTAGTACCCCCGATCATAGTCCCTAGGACAAGTTTTCTGCTTGCAGAATTCGGGGTGCAGGGGAGGGCGCGGTCTGGAATAGTGTCAGGGTGTGGTCTGCCTTGGGATGCACGCCTGGAGCGAGAGAAGCTGTTGCGCGGCGTCGGGCCAAAATTGCGGGTACGGGCCTAATCTTTGCATTTCAGAGGACCGCCTGGGAGCCGGTTTGTGCTGGGGCCTTGTTGGGGGCATGTTGCTTGCGAGACTCGGCTGTGCTTGAACTCCTTCACGAGTCGGAAGCCCCGAAAGCTCCGCAGAGCCTTTGGGGGGGGGGGGGGCTATTCTTACGCTGCGGGGCTCTTGGAAGACCTTGACGATCATCCAATTTTTTATGGTCAGCGAAAGAAGGAGCTCCCGGCTTTTCTTGGTCCTGCCCAAATTCCGGAGCCCAGATCATCCCGAACCCTAAACCCTGAACCCGAAACCCTAAACCCTAAGCGCTTTGAAGGTGGTCTCTCTCTCTCTCTTGAAGGTGGTCTCAGGTGCTTGCAATCGAAGGCCCTTGCTTAAACATGCGAAGCCGCAGACCCGAAGTGTAGATGTTGCCCCAAAAGCCATCTCACCTCGGCCGCAGGCGCAATGCGCACCCACGCAGAACCTCCAGAACCTTGACGAGTTATCGCAGCGCTTCACACAGGACCGGCAGTTGTGGTTTGGTCGTCTGCGAAGCCTTTGCCAACATCCAGCCGGTCAGCTGACCAAACGCGAAAGTGCCGCGCGGGGTGTTTTACAAATCGGCCTCACGTGCAAGGTGTGTTGGTAAGATGCCACGCAGTATGGTTGATGGTTCAGGGCCCCGGGAAAAAGGGAGAAAGGGAAGCTGGGGGCAGCCTGGTGTTGTAAGGACATACGAAATTCGGCAGTGGTTCGGTTTGCACAGCCCTCGAGCCTAACGCCCCAGCCCCACAGGCGTACAACAAGAGAGAAGGGCATCAAGCCTCAACAGAAAAGGGACGTTTTTTGCCAAGTAGCGTGTCGGTTCCTACAAAGCAAGACAGCAAGATTTATAGGGTTCTTCAGGGAGGGGGGGTTCAAGGGGGGTATGTGAACACCCGAAAAGATGATTCCACGCGTTGTCCTGCGCATGTGTTGCGGGATGTGGCGCCATGCCATAAGCTCCCCAAGGTGAGCCCTTGTGTGAAGTGGGTGTGCGAACGAAACGGCCCGACGATTCAGTCCAATCTGGAACGATATCCCCTTAAAGATGCACCCTGCACCAACTCTCATGTGGAGCTTTGATTGGAACTGAATAGCAAGGCAGCGCTCTTGCCCCCCTGAATCAAGTTTGGGAGAAGAAGCTGCTGTTTTCGGCCGGATGACCCCACCGGCCTCCTCTGGGCTTCTTCTGGGCCTCCTTCATGTAAGAGAAGCCTTCAAGACTTCAATCCTAGAAGCTCTGATGCTTCGGAGATTTGGGCCGCTGCCTTGAAGGCTGAAGGTTTTAGGCTGCAGATCCTGGGGCATGAAGCAGCTTCCAGGTTCATGCCAGGATGGGCTATTCAACTATTCTAATACCATATGATCCCTTAAACGGCCCTTTATAGGGTTCATTATAGGGATTATAAGGCCTACTAGCCCACCCTTGCAGGGTTCCAACTCTTATGTAGAGGCTTAAGGTTTCAGAGCTTTGAGCGGCAGCTTTGCAGGCTGGAGGCTGTAGGTTTAGGGTTTAGGGTTTAGGGTTTAGGGTTTAGGGTTTAGGGTTTAGGGTTTAGGGTTTAGGGTTTAGGTCTACAGGTTTCAGATCTTATTAAGGGGGCTCGATCTTTCAATTTTCTGTGCCAGTAAATTACTCTGCTTCGGCAACATTTCGCACAAGGGCCAACCTTTTCTTGTCGATGCGGCCACATTTCGCTCTTTTGCGAACCGCATTACTGCTCTCTCTCTGACTGTCCCAGGAGCGCGCACAGCGTAGGGGCAACTCCTTTGGCCCCAGAACAGAAAGAAAGAGACAAAGCAACTTCGCTCTAAAAGGTTTGAGCGCCGATTTTCATGGTAGGTGCCTTGCTTGCGCCATTGTTCCTGAACTCAAACATCTTTGCGCCATTGTTCCTGAACTGAATATCCGACAGGCCCCGGCCCAACATTTGCAGAGTTTGGCTGTCGAAAGGGACATTGTGCAAAAACGCGTTGCCGTATCAGATCTGCGTTGGTTCCAACAAACTGCCTAGCGCCCTGCGCAACAGAGTAAATGATGGACAAACCTCAGGGTCCTGCCCCTAACCTCGAATTGCCTGAAATCTTGAAGCCCCGCTTCAGTGAGCCCTGCCAACCCTACCAAGCCTTATCCCCTAAGCCCTAAACCTGAAAGCCCCAGGAGCCGCTGGAGAGGCCACAGACCTCAGGCGCCAGCGAAGTTCTTGGGGCACTTGTAGGTCCTTGTAGGTTCTGACAGTCTGAGGGTACAAGGTGGGGCCCCCAGTTATAAGAAGAGTTGTAAGACCCTTATAAGTCCCTTAAAGACATTTAGTATAGTAAGTAGACGGCAACAATAAGGACATTGGGGTCTCATGTCCGGCGTGTGGAATGCCAGGTTTGGTTTTGAAGAGGTAATTGGTTTCCGGTTGGGAGTTTCCGTGATGGCGTAAGCGAGAAAGGGAAACACTTCGTTTCGATGTGAGGCACTTTTTGTGTTTTAATTGCAGAGGGGTGTCATCCGCGACCTTGGCTCGTAAGCCAACGAAAAGGGTCAAGGTCCGTACCAGACGCACCTGCATTTTCAACACAGCGTGGTGTTTGTGTGGACGCCGTGCAACAAGCGCTTATACGCGCAGCAAGCTTTTCATGCCACGCTTGCTTCTTTGATGGACGGTGACGCTCGCTGCGAACCCTCCACCCGCTTCAATAAATGCACCTTCAACCGCGTGAGGGGTTTGGCCATTGCAGGGCGAGACCGCAGCCGAAGTCGGGACGGCAGCGAGGACTTTGCCCTATGTGCCACACTAACAGTTGCTCAAGTGTAGAGCCATAGCCAATAGCCAATGAGGCCCCCAGCACTACCATTACTATTGGTGACAGTAGTGCTACTCACAAAAGTGTAGTACCAGAATTAGTTCGTGTCCAAACTACGATGTGATTCCAGCCCTTTGGCATCCCTGGCTTTTGCGATTCACATGTGCAGTTTAGGATGTGTTCCCAACTTCGGTTCAAAGCCCGATGCTGGATGCAAAGGGATTACAGGTTTGTCTCGAAGGCTGTGTTTCAGGTTTTGAGGCTTGAACTTCGGCGTTTCCAGCACCCGGGCTTTGGGACTTTGCCTCGGTTGAAGCAGCACTTCTGCCTGAAACCCACAATGCGCACGGAGGAGAGACGAAACCGAAAAAACCGAGCCCCTGCAAAGCCGTGCCGGGCCCGGATTTTAGGGTTCAGGGTTTAGGGTTTAGTTTAGGGTTTAGGGTTTAGGGCATGTTTTCGGCTGAGTAGGGTTTAGGCAGGGCAGGCAATAGCCAAGGCGGCGCATTCGGCCCCAAGGTTGTGTAACATGATTCCATTCATGTGTTAAGTCATTGCTAGGCGAAAAGGTATAGAGCAAAAGGCGGTTAGGGTGCGATGCAGCATGGTTTCTAGTAGTCAGGGCTTGGTCCGGGCAGGTCGGAACCGAGGGAGCCCCAAATCTATCACGGACAGGGTGTTGCCAAACCATTCCCTTCAGGTTGCCTTTACTTGCAACCTAGTCATGTGCAGCCCTCAAGATCGTCGTTAGCCCTTCCTGCAGAACCTCCGACATCTGTTCCCACAGGCCTAGGCCGCCTAGGCCCGTAGCTAAGTCAAGTCGACTCCCGACTTTGCATCCAAGTGGTGCCAAGGGTCAGGACATTGAACCCTAAACCCTAAGGGTTTAGGGTGCGGAGCTGCAATTGGTATTGTAGAAAGGAGTTGGTATTGGAAGTTGAAGGGTCAATGAACCCGGTAATCTTTGGCTCAAGCCATGACCAAAGCGGTCAAAGGTTTCGTAAAAAGTGTGCCCTTGGTTTGGGGTCTTGCTGTTCGGTTGTTGGTTGTTCCAGGGGTAATAAGGGCTTCTGTTGGGGTTGACTGTCTTGTTCCCTGTCCTCCTTCGGTTGCCCCCCGTAGGTTATGAGCCCAAGTTAGGCTTCCTGCGGAATTGGTAAAGATTTTTCGTTTGTTTAACGCCATGGACATGATGCGGCGTCGCTCTGAGCCTGGACTGTCGCCAACGGCCAATGAAGCCGAAGGAAATCGTGGTGATGGGGGTGAAGATCGACAACAAATGGTACAAGCACTGACAGATGGTAGGGAGGTTGCAATGATACAACCAACGCCTCAGGTGGAAAACGAAGTGGTTCCGGTTCAAGCAGCAAATCCTTTCTGGAGCGAGCGGGCTCAAGAAGAAATGAGACTTAGGCAGTCAAGGCCGGCAAGTCTTCCCGCGAGCGGAGGGGATAGGAGTGGTGAAGGTACGAGGAGACCGCCTTCGCTGCAAGACCTTTTGGGTCAGGAACCTGCACCTGTTGAGAGACCATCGTCAGGCTTAATGGGACAAATGGAACGAGGTACTATTGGTGGAGTGCAAGCCGACGAAGAACTCATTCCTGATGTTAGTGGTGAAGAGCAAACTGAAGATATGGCGGTGGTGAAGCGTGCGCTGAAAGAGTTGCTTGTGCAGACAAAGGAGCTGGGGAACAGGTTGCATCGGGTGGAGGAAAAAAGCTATACCTCTGCTGCATCTGGGTCAGCTTCAAGGGCACGGAGCTCTGGAGTGGTGGACGCAAACACGGCATATCCTCTAGGAATGACTCCAGAGAAGCAGTACCTGCCAGGACAAGTTTTCTACACGGATGGTATGGGTGGTTTTTGGACTGTGTTGCCTGATGGGACATGGCTGCCTATTGAGGGCTACGACCTGCCAAAGGGTTGTGATCTTCAATCCTTGCCTGGGTCCAGGAAGGGGGATGTTCAAGTGGAGGATGAAAAAGAAGTGCCAATGATGCATGTAGCTGAAGGGAAGAAACCCTCCAGATTGCCTCCATTGAATTACCCCACGGGAGGTCCTGCAAGTGGTGGATATGCAAGTGGACCACCTGGTTTAACACATGTTCCGATTACTTCCGTGCCATCAGGTGTTGATGGTTCTGTCGCACCTGCGGGGAACCAGCCCGGTTTTGTTTCAGCTCGGGAAACTGCGACGCAAGAGAACTCAGCAGGATCGGGTGGATATACAATGGTGGATGATGTTCCGTATCGGTGGAAAATGGTCGCTGGGAAGTTGGAATTAGAAAAGGTTCCGCTCACAGCTGTTACGCCCGGTATAGGACATGGACTACCTCAAGGGCCTGGTGGAAGGGTCAGTTTACCTCCTGGAGCAGTGGTGCCACGCGGTATGCCAATCACTGGTGATAGTTCTGGAACCGAACGTCCGGAGGCTCTCGGGAAGCATGTGATGAGCCTTCCAACTTTGGCAGACTACACACCAAGCAATCCGACGGCACTGGGTGATTGGATCGCAATGATCGAACCAATGTTGTCTTCGCTGACAGATACAGGAAGAGTGTGGTGGCAATGCGTCTACTCAAAGGCATATCAAGCGTATGCCAAATGGTTGAGTGTTTCTCCACTGGAAAGGTTGGGCATCAAGGCTGAGCTGGAAGGGCTCAAAGTGGTTCAAACTGTGCATGTTTTGTTGGAGCAGAGAGCGGTGTCTTTGCTGCTACAGGCGATTCCGGAGAGATTGAAGACCGAGATCGTTTCCACTCGAATGTTGGGGTCAGTGATGATATTTTACAAATTGCTGACGGTTTACCAACCAGGTGGAGCAAATGAGCGCAGCACAATGTTGAACTTCTTGGTGCAACCATCTTCAGCAACCTCGATCTCAGAGGCTATTAAGGGAGTGCGACAATGGGCGCAATGGCGTTCCCGATTAAGGGAGCTGCGAGCATCCGAGCCGGACGCTACCTTGCTTATCAAGGGATTGGATGCTTTATCATCCGCGTTGCTGGCAAAACACCCTACGGTGCATTTCAGAGTGGCATCCTTTCGGGAGAAATTGGGGGTGGACTACTCGCCGACCTCTGAAACTGCGACACAACTAGCTGAAATGTTACAGGCAGAGTTTGAACTGCTATTGCATAGTGCTGGTGAACAGGAGGTGAAGCAGGACTCGGACGCCAAGAAAAGGGCCAGGTTAAACAAGGCCCAAAAGGGAACTGGTGACGAGACAGAGGAGGGTGACAAAGGCAAAGGGAAAGGAAAAAGGTACAGCGGAGATGGTGAACGTCCTTTCTGTTGGATATATGGGAAGACCGATGCAGGTTGCAAGTTCGGAGCCCGCTGTAAATTCCGCCATGACAAAGACTCCCTTGAGCGAGGAAGATGTTTTGAGTGTGGGGCCGTTGGCCATCTGCAGCCGCAATGTCCATATAAGGATGGTGCAAGTTCCAATGTGGACTCAAACCCTGAGAGGAGTAGATCTAAAGGGAATTCTCCCAAAGGGGGAAAGGGCGGCAAAGGTGCGAAATGGGGAAATGCCAAAAAGGCAGAGGTAGCTGAAGGGGGAGATGAGACAGCTAATGCGGGATTGGATAAAGGTTCTGCAAGTCCCTCATCACCATCAACACCCAATCAAGTCCTTGCTGAAGCGTTGGAAGTGCTGAAATCTATGAAGCTGTCATCAGCGCAGTCAGCATCGAGCGGGGATCCCAGTGTTCGAATGTTATGTGGATCTGGATTGTTTCAGCAGGAAGGGAGAGTGGCGTTGGTGGATACAGCTGCTACGCATCTTGTGCGGACGCTTTTTCCATGGGAATGTTTACCCGACACTACTGTTATGGTGCAAAGCGCGCTTGGTGGTGTGGCAATGAGGATTACAGAGAAAGGGACGTTGATTAGGGAAGACAATGGGCCCCTGATTATCCCTCTCTGGTTGATTTTGGAGTTTGGGGCGAACCTCACGGTGATCAATGGGATGTGTCACGTGGGTGCAAAATCTTCGCTGGACCAGCTCTTGTGGTTTGAACATGGCTGTTTGGTTATGGATTACAAAACAGCTGAAAAAATGGTTTTGCATGCTGAAAGGCAGCGTGCGTCTTGGTCCCATTCTCAATGGAGGAATGGAAGGGCGGACTGTGGAGTCGGTTCGTCGGATGCCACGTTGTTGCCGAAGCAGGGAGAAGGCCGAGGAGTATGCGTTCTACATGTGGCCAGGGTTTCTGACACCAATGAGTGTTCGGGAATGGGCATGTTGGACTCGGGAGCATCACATCCTCTCAGATCACTTCGTCCTGGAGAACAGCTTCCGCAGCAAAAGGTGTTGGTGTCTTTAGCTGTTGGATCTCGGGAGATGTGTATTACCCCAGGTGGGACCCTGGTAACTCCTGAAATGGTAGATCCACTAGTGCCAATTGGCAAAGCGAGCGCCTTGGTTGGTCTCAGAGTTCAGTGGCGTGGTGGCAAGTGCACAGCCTCACATCCTGTTCTGGGGGAACTTCGCGTTCGTGATCTGAATGGGTGCCCTTGTTTGGAAAAGGAGGTGGCGCTTCAGATCATTGATGAAATGGATTGGTGCTCACCAAAGCAAGCTTTGAAGGTGGCACGTATGGTTCAAGGGTGTCCGAATACGGACAACGAGGTGGCTGTAAAAACGTCGTTGCAAAGCGCAGCGCGGACAGCGTCAGCGAATGAGGAGGAGTTCGTCCAGGCATGCTGGAGATTTCTTCGGTGGTATTATGGGGATATACCAGAAAATATGCTGATGGAGCTGTTGCCACGTGGAGATATTGCGGCGTTGCCTTTCAACCGTCATAAAAGGAGACGGCTGGCACGAGCAAAAAGGGTGGTGGTACACCTATTTTCGGGAAAACAAAAATGGCATTTTCCCAGTCGGGATGTGGAGGTACTGGAGCTGGATTTGACAAAAGGCGGTGACCTACATAATTCGAGCGTCTGGAAGTATCTTCTGCATCTGGCGGCTGAAGGAAAGGTGGTTGCTGTGGTGGGAGGACCTCCATGCAGGACAGTGTCAAGGTTGAGAGGTGAAGACGGTGGTCCACCTGTATTACGCCGACGCTGTGGGCCTGAACGGTTGGGGTTAAAAAGTCTTCCTTGGCCACATCAAGAATTAGCTCAAAAGGATGGTGTTTTACTTCTGAAGATGCTTTTCCTATATGACGTGGCGGTGCATTCAAGGTGTGGAACTGCTGAAGTCATCAATGGAAGTTCTGTCTTCTTTGGCATGGAAAGCCCTGGGGACCCTGAACTCATAGGGAAAGATTTCTCTCAGAACGGCAAAACGGTCTTGAGTGCTGAGGATCTGGTGGATGGTTCTCAGGAAGGGCTCTCAAGTCCTACCTTCTGGAGTTGGCCAGAGGTGAAAAGCTTTTGTGAGCGTTATGGAATGTACGCTGCACACTTTGATCAAGGAGCGTTGGGACATGCTCTGGTGAAACCTACGACTTTCCTGGTGTCTGATATGGAACTATGGGAATCGTTAGAACAAGTTCGCGTGGTTGTTCCGTGGTCAGCAACATTCGCTTCTACCCTGGAAGAGCGTATGGGACAATCCTCTATATGGGCGCGATGGGCGTTTGGATTGGTTAAAAGAATACGTCACAGGTTGGCACAATGGTTGCATGAGAGCGATGCTGAACGGGCAGCTATGGTGTCAAAAAAGGAAGAACGAGAAGGAACGTTACGGAGGTTGACAGCTGAGGAGCGTGCCTTCCGTGACCATTGCCTAAGGGGGCATATTCCCTTCAGACGTGATTGTCAAATCTGTGTGTCTGCTGCTGGAAAAGAGCGTCGCCATTTGAGGCGAAAGCATGGGGATGCTTACACTTTATCATTGGACTTAGCGGGTCCATACAAGTTTTCAAAGGATGCTCACCAGCAGAAGCCACGACACGCTGTTATTGGTGTGTATCAATTTCCAATGTTGGATCCCAATGTGGGTCGCCCTCCAGAAAAGGAGGAAGATGCGGATGAGGTGGAAGATCAGGTGGTAGATGATGGTGCTGGTGTTGGAGAATGGTTAGGCGATGCAGTCGCTAACTTCGAGGAGGAAGACTCTGCACCGGTGGAACCTGCGCCAGTTCTGGAGGCAGAGGTGTTGAAAATTCAAGCTTCTGAAAAATCCTGGAAGGAACTGAAGGACCACTTGACCCAACCGGTTCGTATGATCAACTTCGTTATGGTGGAGCCGATTGTGGACAAACAGCAAACAACTGTTTTATCGGCAGTTCAAAGAATGATGGTGCGCTTGCAGAGACATGGGTATCCGGTGTTGAGAATCCACTCAGATCGAGCGGGGGAGTTTGTCAATGCACGCTTCCGGTCCTTTTGCGAAACTCGTCTGATATATAGGACCACTGGTGATCCTGGAGTCCCGCAAACAAATGGGCGCGCTGAAGCATGTGTGGGTTTATTCAAACGTGGTGTCAGGTCGCTCTTAAAGGAGGCGCGACTCGGACCGGCGTACTGGGCACTGGCTGCTCGCCATTGGTCAATGTTACGGTGGCAGAAAGCTGAAAGGGAGTTGGGGTTAAATCCTAAGGCATTGCTTCCCTTTGGTGCTCAGATTCAAGTTAAACGTCGTCCGTGGGAGTTGCTGGGTCCGGATGGAACAAAGAAAGGTCGGCAATGGGTCGATCGTACGCAGCCTGCACTTCTTTTGGGTCCATGCGATGACCTACCTGGTGGTTATTGGGTGGAAGCTCAAGGGACTGCAAAAGATCCGGATGAACTGGTGTTATTTCCCTGCACTACGATTTTTTCCAATATAAAGGAACCGCCTGACTTGGAGCTGGAAGGGGTGGTAGAAGAACAGGAGCCTTCTCCTCCAGAGCATCGTCTCAAGGGGAAAAAACCGGCGCTTCGGTTCGCTGATGAGGAAGGTCCTCCTTTACCTCCGCCTCGCGATCCTCCAGTTCGTCATCGGTTAAATGAAAAAAGCCCGGCCTCTTCACTGCGTGGTCATGTGGGCTCCTTGCGCTTGCTTCGCAAGCGGGGGGAGAGTCCGCCCTTAGAAATTTTCGAGGATGACATGCAGGGTCTGGGGGAGCTGGAAGAAAATGCAGATGTCGAGGACAATGTTCCTGGTGATGAGTATTGGCCGACTTGCTGTTCTCCTCATGAAAATGCTTATTTGGTCTGCAAAAGTGAGACTGCTGAGGATGGAACACAGTTGGAAAAGGAAGAGCAAAAAGCCAAGTCAATGTATGAAAGGTCTATGTATGATTACGTGGACTGTGAGGAGCTTTTGGAAGGGATTGTATACCCAAAGAGGGTGAATCGAAGAGGTGGTATCAACAATTGGTGTACAAGTACGCGAGCTCTGGTGTTGGGCCACTATACTCATGGCGGAGTGTGTGGTATTACAAAAGAGACTCATCGAAGACCATGGCTATGTCGTTATTTGGCATCATTCGTGAGGCACCACAATCCTGAAGCCAAATTTTCTGCTCTTCAGATCTCGTGCAATGCTCCGGTGTCATTGCATAGGGATAGTCACAATGAAAAACATTGCTGCAATTATGTGTGTGGCTTTGGTGACTATAAAGATGGTCAGCTGTGGGTTGAGGATGAAAAGGTTTTAGAGGAAGGAGCTGAAGTGGTGGAGCAATCCTATGGGAAGAAAGTCTTACCTGGAAAATTGGTCGATATCCACTGGAACTTCATGTCGTTCTTTCCGAGAAAACTGCATGGTCCTATGCCTTGGAAAGGGAACAGGGTATCCTTGACAGGGTACACACCTGTTTTTATGGAGCGTTTGAGCTACAAGGATAGGTGCTATCTTCTCCAATGCAAGTTTCCTCTTCCGGAACCACAAGCTGAAGAAGGTGAAAAAAGGAAATGGTTAAAAATGACGTTGAAAGAGACCTCGCTGGACGACCTTGCAGAGGAAGTCGACTACGCTGTGTTCGAAGCGCATCAATGGGCTCTAGAGGAGCATTTGAGTATTCGACGCCTAATTGCTGAACAGGAATGTTGCGTTTTGGACGAGTTCCATGGATCGGCCAATGAGTCGAATGGAGAAAAAGGATCAGAGACTAGAGAATGGCTGGTTAAAGCAAAAAGGGCTGAGGAACAGCTATCGAAGTTTTTGGTCAAAGCAGCTCAAGTTCAGCAAATGGTACAAGAAAATACCGCGCTTGAGGCAGCGGAGGAGGTTGAGTTCCTGCAAACAAAAACAATCCCTACACAAGAAGCCATGCAAGAACTGGAAAAGTGGAGGGAATCATTGTCGGACGAGGTGACGTCTTTGGTGAAAGAGTTGGAGGTGGTAGAACCAAAAAAACTCAAGAAAAGCTGGACAAATTGGCGGAAGAGCCTAATGCACCGGTGATTGAGTACGTTCCCAGTCTGGTGGTGTTTACCCGGAAGCAAGGGACAGGGAGGCGACGTGCCCGTATCTGTGCATGTGGAAACTTCATTTCGTCAACGGCAGCTACAGAATATGAAGGGCCGAGGTCAATCAGTCGTCACTCGCTGTACGCTCCAGGTTTAGATTCAACTACATTCAGGTGTCAAGTGAGGCACGCAGCATATATGGTGTGGATCATCGCTGGCTTAGACATTTCCAAAGCTTTTCTGACGGCGCCGATGAATAGGGCGCAAAGAGAAGGGCGTTTGGTGGTGGTGCAGCCCCCAAGGGCGGCGGTGAAATTGGGTCTTTGCACAAAAGAGGAGCGGTGGATTGTGAGGAAGGCCTTGTACGGTTTGGCCGAAAGTCCTGCAGCATGGGTGGAGTGGCGAGACCAACGTCTTCAAGGGATGTCTTGGGTGTCAAAGGATGGACAAGCAATGAGCTTTCAGAGGTCCATTGCAGACCCAAGTCTGTTCCTTATTATGGCGCAAGAGAAGCTGGAAGGTACAAGCAAGTTGGTAGGGACAATGGGTCTTTACGTGGATGATTTTTTGATGGCTGGGACTATGACAGTGCTCCGGGAGGCCTTGGAACAGATTAGGAAGGAGTGGAAAACTTCTGAACCCGAGTTCTGTGGTCCAGGCTGCGGTGATGGATTCCTGAAGTTTTTGGGTGTCCAAATCTGGTATCGAAATGGCAGCTTCTTTCTCAACCAGGAGGACTTTGTGAGAGATTTGCTGAACCGACGAGGGTATCAGATCGATGAAACTGGAAAAGGGAGTAACCTGCCAATGGTGAAAGAAACTCCAGGTGAAGAAGAGGAGGTGGATATTCCTTCCTTGCGAGCGGCTAAAGGTGCCGTAGGGGAGTTCCTCTGGGTGGCAATCAAAACTCGACCTGATTTGGCGTTCTGCACGAGCCAGTTGTCTTTGTGGACATCCCGAAGGCCGCGATTTGTGGTTAAAAAGGCTGAGGAGGTTTTCCGATACCTTGCTGCAACTCCAACGTTAGGCTTGACGTTCGGAGCAATCGCAACATGCGAAAAAGAAAGAAATGAGGTGTTGAGTTATGGACGAGGCGTTAAGGTGGTGGAGTCCTACGCGGATGCCAGCTTTGCAGCAGGTGAAAACGAAAAGAGCCACTCAGGAGCGGTGGTGGTGTGGGGTGACTGTCCGGTGATGTGGGCAACACAAAGACAATCAACGGTGGCTTTAAGTACAGCTGAAGCTGAATTACATGCGTCCATAGAGGGAGCAACGATGATTCAGTCGTGCACCCCTATAATTGCCGCTTTGGTTGGAACAGGTGAAGAATCGCTGCAAAAAGTGCTGTATACAGATTCGGTCTCAACGTGCTCGATCATTCAATATCCTGCTGGAAGCTGGAGGACAAGACACCTGAGAATTCGAGCAGCCGGTGTCAGGTCTCTGGTGGACCGTGGTTATATGGTGATAGCGCATCTTCGCGGTGAGTATATGATCGCTGACCTGTTGACCAAATTGATGAGTGGACAGGTGTATGCAAAGCAAAAGGCACTTTGGGGTCTCCGACTGTTGGTACAAGGGACTGACTTGAAAAAAGCCTCGCTTGCAATGGCGGTCATGATGGTGGCTGCATCTCTGCAAAGGATGGCAATTGGTGGCGAAGAAGTGTCCACGGCTGGATTCTTTTGCTCAGAAGAAGGGGTGTGCAAGGTCGCCAACACGTCTACGGTGATGGTTCTGGCTCAAGGTATTGAAATGGTTGTCAACAATTCAGACCTTGTTGCATATTTGGTGGCAGCAATTATACTCTGGGAACTGGCATGGTGCCTCTTTCGACGGCTGTATAAATGGCTGTGGATAAAGAAAGCGGTGGTTATTCCTGCGAGTGCCACTTTGTATACAACAGTGGGTGGGAACTGTATGCACGCAAGCAGTGACTGTGATGTTCTGCGATATTCACAGCCCAGGGCTAAGACGCTTTGTAAGCATTGCCTCAAGGATGGCTGGGTGGTGAATGCTGAGTTCCTTGGTGAGGAACGGGCCGCTGGAACGTGAATTTTCCAAGTGCGAGGTGAAGAAATCCTCAATGGTAAAGGATTCAGCCAATGAGCTGAAGGTTCGTCCTGGATGACGTTAAACCATAATGTGCATTTCAAGCAGCTGGCTGCTGCCTAAATGGCGGTTTTTGGCCAAAGATCTGCACCTCCAATGTGTCCTAGGAAATCCTAGGACAGGGGGAGTGCGGAGCTGCAATTGGTTTTGTAGAAAGGAGTTGGTATTGGAAGTTGAAGGGTCAATGAACCCGGTAATCTTTGGCTCAAGCCATGACCAAAGCGGTCAAAGGTTTCGTAAAAAGTGTGCCCTTGGTTTGGGGTCTTGCTGTTCGGTTGTTGGTTGTTCCAGGGGTAATAAGGGCTTCTGTTGGGGTTGACTGTCTTGTTCCCTGTCCTCCTTCGGTTGCCCCC
>CAJNDS010002383.1:137595-160490 GCA_905221605.1 Symbiodinium natans | reverse complement strand
TTATGGATTAACAAAACAGCTGAAAAAACTGGTTTTGCAATGCTGAAAGGCAGCGTGCGTCGTGGTCCCATTCTCAATGGAGGAAATGGAGGGCGGACTGTGGAGTCGGTTCGTCGGATGCCACGTTGTTGCCGAAGCAGGGAGAAGGCCGAGGAGTATGCGTTCTACATGTGGCCAGGGTTTCTGACACCAATGAGTGTTCGGGAATGGGCATGTTGGACTCGGGAGCATCACATCCTCTCAGATCACTTCGTCCTGGAGAACAGCTTCCGCAGCAAAAGGTGTTGGTGTCTTTAGCTGTTGGATCTCGGGAGATGTGTATTACCCCAGGTGGGACCCTGGTAACTCCTGAAATGGTAGATCCACTAGTGCCAATTGGCAAAGCGAGCGCCTTGGTTGGTCTCAGAGTTCAGTGGAGTGGTGGCAAGTGCACAGCCTCACATCCTGTTCTGGGGGAACTTCGCGTTCGTGATCTGAATGGGTGCCCTTGTTTGGAAAAGGAGGTGGCGCTTCAGATCATTGATGAAATGGATTGGTGCTCACCAAAGCAAGCTTTGAAGGTGGCACGTATGGTTCAAGGGTGTCCGAATACGGACAACGAGGTGGCTGTAAAACGTCGTTGCAAAGCGCAGCACGGACAGCGTCAGCGAATGAGGAGGAGTTCGTCCAGGCATGCTGGAGATTTCTTCGGTGGTATTATGGGGATATACCAGAAAATATGCTGATGGAGCTGTTGCCACGTGGAGATATTGCGGCGTTGCCTTTCAACCGTAATAAAAGGAGACGGCTGGCACGAGCAAAAAGGGTGGTGGTACACCTATTTTCGGGAAAACAAAAATGGCATTTTCCCAGTCGGGATGTGGAGGTACTGGAGCTGGATTTGACAAAAGGCGGTGACCTACATAATTCGAGTGTCTGGAAGTATCTTCTGCATCTGGCGGCTGAAGGAAAGGTGGTTGCTGTGGTGGGAGGACCTCCATGCAGGACAGTGTCAAGGTTGAGAGGTGAAGACGGTGGTCCACCTGTATTACGCCGGCGCTGTGGGCCTGAACGGTTGGGAGTAAAAAGTCTTCCTTGGCCACATCAAGAATTAGCTCAAAAGGATGGTGTTTTACTTCTGAAGATGCTTTTCCTATATGACGTGGCGGTGCATTCAAGGGGTGGGACTGCTGAAGTCATCAATGGAAGTTCTGTCTTCTTTGGCATGGAAAGCCCTGGGGACCCTGAACTCATAGGGAAAGATTTCTCTCAGAACGGCAAAACGGTCTTGAGTGCTGAGGATCTGGTGGATGGTTCTCAGGAAGGGCTCTCAAGTCCTACCTTCTGGAGTTGGCCAGAGGTAAAAAGCTTTTGTGAGCGTTATGGAATGTACGCTGCACACTTTGATCAAGGAGCATTGGGACATGCTCTGGTGAAACCTACGACTTTCCTGGTGTCTGATATGGAACTATGGGAATCGTTGGAACAGGTTCGCGTGGTTGTTCCGTGGTCAGCAACATTCGCTTCTACCCTGGAAGAGCGTATTGGACAATCCTCTATATGGGCGCGATGGGCGTTTGGATTGGTTAAAAGAATACGTCACAGGTTGGCACAATGGTTGCATGAGAGCGATGCTGAACGGGCAGCTATGGTGTCAAAAAAGGAAGAACGAGAAGGAACGTTACGGAGGTTGACAGCTGAGGAGCGTGCCTTCCGTGACCATTGCCTAAGGGGGCATATTCCTTTCAGACGTGATTGTCAAATCTGTGTGTCTGCCGCTGGAAAGGAGCGTCGCCATTTGAGGCGGAAACATGGGGATGCCTACACTTTATCATTGGACTTGGCGGGTCCATACAAGTGTTCAAAGGATGCTCACCAGCAGAAGCCACGACACGCTGTTATTGGTGTGTATCAATTTCCAATGTTGGATCCCAATGTGGGTCGCCCTCCAGAAAAGGAGGAAGATGCGGATGAGGTGGAAGATCAGGGGGCAGATGAAGGTGCTGGTGTCGGAGAATGGTTAGGCGATGCAGTCGCTAACTTCGAGGAGGAAGACTCTGCGCCGGTGGAACCTGCGCCAGTTCTGGAGGCAGAGGTGTTGAAAATTCAAGCTTCTGAAAAATCCTGGAAGGAACTGAAGGACCACTTGACCCAACCGGTTCGTATGATCAACTTCGTTATGGTGGAGCCGATTGTGGACAAACAGCAAACAACTGTTTTATCGGCAGTTCAAAGAATGATGGTGCGCTTGCAGAGACATGGGTATCCGGTGTTGAGAATCCACTCAGATCGAGCGGGGGAGTTTGTCAATGCACGCTTCCGGTCTTTTTGCGAAACTCGTCTGATATATAGGACCACTGGTGATCCTGGAGTCCCGCAAACAAATGGGCGCGCTGAAGCATGTGTGGGTTTATTCAAACGTGGTGTCAGGTCGCTCTTAAAGGAGGCGCGACTCGGACCGGCGTACTGGGCACTGGCTGCTCGCCATTGGTCAATGTTACGGTGGCAGAAAGCTGAAAGGGAGTTGGGGTTAAATCCTAAGGCATTGCTTCCCTTTGGTGCTCAGATTCAAGTTAAACGTCGTCCGTGGGAGTTGCTGGGTCCGGATGGAACAAAGAAAGGTCGGCAATGGGTCGATCGTACGCAGCCTGCACTTCTTTTGGGTCCATGCGATGACCTACCTGGTGGTTATTGGGTGGAAGCTCAAGGGACTGCAAAAGATCCGGATGAACTGGTGTTATTTCCCTGCACTACGATTTTTTCCAATATAAAGGAACCGCCTGACTTGGAGCTGGAAGGGGTGGTAGAAGAACAGGAGCCTTCTCCTCCAGAGCATCGTCTCCAGGGGAAAAAACCGGCGCTTCGGTTCGCTGATGAGGAAGGTCCTCCTTTACCTCCGCCTCGCGATCCTCCAGTTCGTCATCGGTTAAATGGAAAAAGCCCGGCCTCTTCACTGCGTGGTCATGTGGGCTCCTTGCGCTTGCTTCGCAAGCGGGGGGAGAGTCCGCCCTTAGAAATTTTCGAGGATGACATGCAGGGGCTGGGGGAGCTGGAAGAAAATGCAGATGTTGAGGACAATGTTCCTGGTGATGAGTATTGGCCGACTTGCTGTTCTCCTCATGAAAATGCTTATTTGGTCTGCAAAAGTGAGAATGCTGAGGATGGAACACAGTTGGAAAAAGAAGAGCAAAAAGCCAAGTCAATGTATGAAAGGTCTATGTATGATTACGTGGACTGTGAGGAGCTTTTGGAAGGGATTGTATACCCAAAGTGGGTGAATCGAAGAGGTGGTATCAACAATTGGTGTACAAGTACGCGAGCTCTGGTGTTGGGCCACTATACTCATGGCGGAGTGTGTGGTATCACAAAAGAGACTCATCGAAGACCATGGCTATGTCGTTATTTGGCATCATTCGTGAGGCACCACAATCCTGAAGCCAAATTTTCTGCTCTTCAGATCTCGTGCAATGCTCCGGTGTCATTGCATAGGGATAGTCACAATGAAAAACATTGCTGCAATTATGTGTGTGGCTTTGGTGACTATAAAGATGGTCAGCTGTGGGTTGAGGACGAAAAGGTTTTAGAGGAAGGAGCTGAAGTGGTGGAGCAATCTTATGGGAAGAAAGTCCTACCTGGAAAATTGGTCGATATCCACTGGAACTTCATGTCGTTCTTTCCGAGAAAACTGCATGGTCCTATGCCTTGGAAAGGGAACAGGGTATCCTTGACAGGGTACACACCTGTTTTTATGGAGCGTTTGAGCTACAAGGATAGGTGCTATCTTCTCCAATGCAAGTTTCCTCTTCCGGAACCACAGGCTGAAGAAGGTGAAAAAAGGAAGTGGTTAAAAATGACGTTGAAAGAGACCTCGCTGGACGACCTTGCAGAGGAAGTCGACTACGCTGTGTTCGAAGCGCATCAATGGGCTCTAGAGGAGCATTTGAGTATTCGACGCCTAATTGCTGAACAGGAATGTTGCATCTTGGACGAGTTCCATGGATCGGCCAATGGGTCGAGTGAAGAAAAAGGATCAGAGACTAGAGAATGGCTGGTTAAAGCAAAAAGGGCTGAGGAACAGCTATCGAAGTTTTTGGTCAAAGCAGCTCAAGTTCAGCAAATGGTGCAAGAAAATACCGCGCTTGAGGCAGCGGAGGAGGTTGAGTTCCTGCAAACAAAAACAATCCCTACACAAGAAGCCATGCAAGAGCTGGAAAAGTGGAGGGAATCATTGTCGGACGAGGTGACGTCTTTGGTGAAAGAGTTGGAGGTGGTGGAACCAACAACTCAAGAAAAGCTGGACAAATTGGCGGAAGAGCCTAATGCACCGGTGATTGAGTACGTTCCCAGTCTGGTGGTGTTTACCCGGAAGCAAGGGACAGGGAGGCGACGTGCCCGTATCTGTGCATGTGGAAACTTCATTTCGTCAACGGCAGCTACAGAATATGAAGGGCCGAGGTCACTCAGTCGTCACTCGCTGTACGCTCCAGGTTTAGATTCAACTACATTCAGGTGTCAAGTGAGGCACGCAGCATATATGGTGTGGATCATCGCTGGCTTAGACATTTCCAAAGCTTTTCTGACGGCGCCGATGAATAGGGCGCAAAGAGAAGGGCGTTTGGTGGTGGTGCAGCCCCCAAGGGCGGCGGTGAAATTGGGTCTTTGCACAAAAGAGGAGCGGTGGATTGTGAGGAAGGCCTTGTATGGTTTGGCCGAAAGTCCTGCAGCATGGGTGGAGTGGCGAGACCAACGTCTTCAAGGGATGTCTTGGGTGTCAAAGGATGGACAAGCAATGAGCTTTCAGAGGTCCAATGCAGACCCAAGTCTGTTCCTTATTATGGCGCAAGAGAAGCTGGAAGGTACAAGCAAGTTGGTAGGGACAATGGGTCTTTACGTGGATGATTTTTTGATGGCTGGGACTATGACAGTGCTCCGGGAGGCCTTGGAACAGATTAGGAAGGAGTGGAAAACTTCTGAGGTCCAGGCTGCGGTGATGGATTCCTGAAGTTTTTGGGTGTCCAAATCTGGTATCGAAATGGCAGCTTCTTTCTCAACCAGGAGGACTTTGTGAGAGATTTGCTGAACCGACGAGGGTATCAGATCGATGAAACTGGAAAAGGGAGTAACCTGCCAATGGTGAAAGAAACTCCAGGTGAAGAAGAGGAGGTGGATATTCCTTCCTTGCGAGCGGCTCAAGGTGCCGTAGGGGAGTTCCTCTGGGTGGCAATCAAAACTCGACCTGATTTGGCGTTCTGCACGAGCCAGTTGTCTTTGTGGACATCCCGAAGGCCGCGATTTGTGGTTAAAAAGGCTGAGGAGGTTTTCCGATACCTTGCTGCAACTCCAACGTTAGGCTTGACGTTCGGAGCAATCGCAACATGCGAAAAAGAAAGAAATGAGGTGTTGCGTTATGGACGAGGCGTTAAGGTGGTGGAGTCCTACGCGGATGCCAGCTTTGCAGCAGGTGAAAACGAAAAGAGCCACTCAGGAGCGGTGGTGGTGTGGGGTGACTGTCCAGTGATGTGGGCAACACAAAGACAATCAACGGTGGCTTTAAGTACAGCTGAAGCTGAATTACATGCGTCCATAGAGGGAGCAACGATGATTCAGTCGTGCACCCCTATAATTGCCGCTTTGGTTGGAACAGGTGAAGAATCGCTGCAAAAAGTGCTGTATACAGATTCGGTTTCAACGTGCTCGATCATTCAATATCCTGCTGGAAGCTGGAGGACAAGACACCTGAGAATTCGAGCAGCCGGTGTCAGGTCTCTGGTGGACCGTGGTTATATGGTGATAGCGCATCTTCGCGGTGAGTATATGATCGCTGACCTGTTGACCAAATTGATGAGTGGACAGGTGTATGCAAAGCAAAAGGCACTTTGGGGTCTCCGACTGTTGGTACAAGGGACTGACTTGAAAAAAGCCTCGCTTGCAATGGCGGTCATGATGGTGGCTGCATCTCTGCAAGGGATGGCAATTGGTGGCGAAGAAGTGTCCACGGCTGGATTCTTTTGCTCAGAAGAAGGGGTGTGCAAGGTCGCCAACACGTCTACGGTGATGGTTCTGGCTCAAGGTATTGAAATGGTTGTCAACAATTCAGACCTTGTTGCATATTTGGTGGCAGCAATTATACTCTGGGAACTGGCAT
The DNA here is from genome assembly GCA_905221605.1 of Symbiodinium natans. Classification (NCBI taxonomy): domain Eukaryota; class Dinophyceae; order Suessiales; family Symbiodiniaceae; genus Symbiodinium; species Symbiodinium natans. Next base: position 154,366 of record CAJNDS010002383.1, on the reverse strand, counting down.
GGTGCCTCTTTCGACGGCTGTATAAATGGCTGTGGATAAAGAAAGCGGTGGTTATTCCTGCGAGTGCCACTTTGTATACAACAGTGGGTGGGAACTGTATGCACGCAAGCAGTGATTGTGATGTTCTGCGATATTCACAGCTCAGAGCTAAGACGCTTTGTAAGCATTGCCTCAAGGATGGCTGGGTGGTGAATGCTGAGTTCCTTGGTGAGGAACGAGCCGCTGGAACGTGAATTTTCCAAGTGCGAGGTGAAGAAATCCTCAATGGTAAAGGATTCAGCCAATGAGCTGAAGGTTCGTCCTGGATGACGTTAAACCATAATGTGCATTTCAAGCAGCTGGCTGCTGCCTAAATGGCGGTTTTTGGCCAAAGATCTGCACCTCCAATGTGTCCTAGGAAATCCTAGGACAGGGGGAGTGCGGAGCTGCAATTGGTATTGTAGAAAGGAGTTGGTATTGGAAGTTGAAGGGTCAATGAACCCGGTAATCTTTGGCTCAAGCCATGACCAAAGCGGTCAAAGGTTTCGTAAAAAGTGTGCCCTTGGTTTGGGGTCTTGCTGTTCGGTTGTTGGTTGTTCCAGGGGTAATAAGGGCTTCTGTTGGGGTTGACTGTCTTGTTCCCTGTCCTCCTTCGGTTGCCCCCCGTATAGGGTTTAGGGTTTAGGGTTTAGGGTTTAGGGTTCAGGGTTTTTTGGGTTTCCCGACTGGCTGGCATGGCAGGGTTGCAACGGCGCCAAGCGTGACTTGGATGCATGCTGGTGCGCTGCTTCGAGCCCTACGCAAAGCACCCCGAGCCCAGTATGATACGTGTATATGGCCTTCGTAACAGAAAAAAGAGCAGCTGAACACGCAGGATTGCATGTTGCTTCTGAAGCTAAGAAGCCCAGGGGTTTGGACTCTGCTGTCCTATCCTGTCGTCCTTAGAGTTCCAACCAAGCGCTCAGCTGGGGTGCTTAGGTTTTGTGGGTTTAGGGTAAAAAGGGCGGTGACGGAAAGCGTGTTGCAACAAGGGGTTTAAAGGTTTAGGGTTTAGGGTTTAGGGTTGAGTTGCTTCAGAAGTTCAAGTTCCGAAGCCCGAAGCACTCGCCAGTTTAGATGGCGCTCGTGAGGCCCCCAGGCATGAGTTCCCGAATGGCTCCCACTTTAGGGTTTAGGGTTTAGGGTTTAGGGTTTAGGGTTCTGAAATTTATGTTCGTAATCGGACTTAAACATCGGAACGGACCGTTAACATCGGAACTGCAGCAGGCTCAGGCGTCCGGTAGTGTCCTAAGTTGCTCCTCCGTGTGAACTTGGACCTCTCCTGCGCGCGATAGTGTCATTGGTCCTAGCTTCGCTACCGTTGTGGTATTGTTATGTTAAAACTTCTCCGCCTTATCCGTCGAAGAGGAACATATGGTATGGTCTGGAGTTTGCTTGTGCAGGTACTTGGCCGCCTCGGTCATAGTTGGGGCTTCGGGCCACAGGGTCTCAACGGCAACGGGGGCTGGACATGTGGTCGGCACGTCCGAGCTCAGCAGGGTTTTCAAGGCCACAGACACGAAACTTTGATTGTCGCCGCCATGAACACACACACAGACACAGACACAGACACAGACACAGACACAGACACAGACACAGACACAGACACAAAAAACAAATACACACACGGACGTGTAATGGAAAATCGGGAAAATCGCATGCACCCCAAGCACCGCCGTGCAGTCAGAGGCAGCATCGACCGACCCGAATGTCGACCCCGGCTTTGCGACCACTCCTTCGGTGGCCTCCTTGGATTCTGACATGGTGCGCAAGAGATTCATGCAGCTTACCATCATAGGATCATAATCATAAAGGTCCACCACCCAAGAGCCCACCAAAATCAACCCGAAGCAGCAGAAAGAAGCCGTCATCCAGCACTCCTCTTTGCCAGGCTTCGGTGGGGTTGCTGAGCTGTCCAAAAATTTTGCCCAAACTTGTCCAATCCCACAGGTCATGACCGAGGCGGAGATCTCCGAGTTCTCGGAGATCTGCCTGGAGGCAGATCATGGCAGAGCATGTCCTGCTCGTTGTTGCTTCTGAATATATAATATATATGTATATTTATATACACATATCTATTGTGGCAGGTACCCATCACCAGTCCGCTGTGCGAATTCTCCCTTGCTCTCGGTTTGTCTTCTCTCTGGACAGGTTTTGTGATGATTCCTGCATGGGCATGATCATGGGGAGTGCATGTTGCTGATTCAGGGAATGTGATCGTCAGAGCTGCTGGAGGGGCCTGGGGAGAGCGCTGCCTGACCATGAGCCCCTACAACTATATCCCTCTTGGGAATGATTTTTGATCATATAAACCCCAAGAGGCTATTAAACATATTGTTTTTATTAAGGTTCTAAGGGGAGTATAGACAACCTGAAGCTGTACCCGTGCCCAGACCCCACAATTTTCTATCTCCTGCCATCCCGGCAACCCTTACCTCCTGCCCGAAATCCTCAGGCAGGCATCTCACTGCGAACCCTGGCAAAGAAAGCACGGGCCGGTGAGGCCCTTCCGAAGTTTCGGATTCAGGACTCATGGCTTGACAAACTCGGCCCGCGCCGTGGATATGGGTACATGTTCGAGACTTGCTCGGTTGCAGCCCGCAGCGTGACAGTATCTCCACACTTGCGGGCCTCTCCTGTTAGACCCTGGGGTGCGCGTGTACCTACTACCTGGGTCTAAGCCCAAACCCCTGTCGTTCAGCCGAACTTGCCTCGCCTTCCTGCGATGCGCAATCCTAATCCCACAGTTCCACCACCACGACCAACAGCACCGACATTACCAGGCTTTTGAGAGTTCCAAGCGTCCTCCTAGACATCTGCCACTTCTGCCAGATCAGCGGGTCTCTGCTGGACTCGTCGGAGGTGGCGCTGCCGAGGCGACACTGCGGGCACCTCTTGATCAGCCAAGCAATCGAACCCATGCAAAGTTAGTACTTCCCTGTGGCCTGTGGAGTTCTCAGCCGCGTGCAGTGGAGGAACTTCTTTACTTTGTTTAGCTCGCCCCTGATCTCTGGCCACATGCGTGTCACCACTTGTCCAAGTTTCGTGGGGGTGCAAAAACCGCTCCAACCGCCCCTGTCAGGTTCAAGGCCATCAAGTGGTGCTTCTGGCATGATTGTCAACTGGCTTCTGGGAGACTTTGCATGGCAAGGCTTTGGCAGCCACTTCAAGGATTGTGTGTCGTGACAACCGGCAGAAGTACGTGCCGTGGTAGGGCACGTCCTTGCTGGATTAGAAAGACACCGTGACCAAGCCATTGTCAGGTTTATGAGCCAGCGCGCGTCCCGGAATGCCACCATGTGACATCACGGAGAGCTGCTAGAGTCTGCTAGAGTCGAAGATGTTCTTCCGGCATGCCGCCAAACTTGTTCTGCAATCTCTGCAGCTATTCACGCATTGAGCTCTTTAAGCAACCTTAAGCAACCTTTAGCCATCCATGTGCGCCTTTCAATCGCTCGAAGCCCAAAGCGAGAGACCCAAATCTTGACTGCAGAGAAGCACGCGAGTTTAAGCCTCGAGGTTTTCGGCATTTGGCTACCGCGACGAGTGGCTTGCTGATGTTTCGTGCTGAGTTGGCACATTCCAGTGTCAGGTGCGGACTTGAGAGCTTTTGTCGCCGACGGGACACGTGGTTTAGCCATTATGTGTGCAACTGTAGGCCATCACCTGGTCTTCTTTCGAGTCCTTGTTTGTTGGGTGGGTTCAGTTGTATCCCGGTTCCCCCCCCCCCCCCCGATTCAGTGCCCTTCAGACTGTAAACTGTAAATCGCTCAAGGCCGTGTTCTATATGGACCGCCTTGCGGTAGCAATGCACACCTGCCAGGAGCCAAGTTCATGGCAGGTTTTGGAATCCATCCCTTAAAACGCCTTTGGGTTGAGGCTCTTGTCAGGGTTCTCATGGGAACTCCATTCGTGGACCGCCTAATTCGGAATGTTTTGTGACAGGAGGGCAGCTGCAAGGCAAGTTGAAAGTTGCTAAAGCTCCTGCACCAGCTGGTCGCTTCGGTCTTAGGTTACGCGGCCCCCAAAAAGGGCCCACAAAAGGCTCGACAAGGGTTTCAAAGGATCCGGAGCATCCATGCAGGGAGGGCAGCAAGGAGCAGCCGGGGGTCCAAACACTGGGAGTGGGGGGGGGGAAGGGGGATCCAGACAAAAAGCAGGCAGGCGGGTGGGAAATGAACCGGCCCTGTTGGATGACTCTGAGACTCTGAGCACAGAAAGCATATGTCAAGTTGGCCATGTTAATAGTGCTTGCGCTCTCGAGGCCGGTTTCTGAAAATGACTAAGGTGTTTCGGTACAACCAGAATCCTGATCCCTCTGAAATCATTTTCAGCTTCTGCTTCTTCCGCTCGAGTAAGCTTCTGTCTCAGCGGTTGTATGCAGCCAGGAACTCATTCGCCACAACACGGCGCATCCCTGCGCAACTGTGCACCCTGTTTCGGGGCTGCGCCTGCGTTCCACTGAGGTGAGGACGCGCCGGTGCCGAAGGCTCGCAGTTCTTGATTTTTTATTTGAGGGGGTTTTGGTTTCTTGGATGTGCCATCTCTTTTTGTTTTGTCCTCGGCGTCTTTTGGCAAAGCACTGGATATCCTGATGTTCATGGTCTGCTTCCGCTGTTTCTGAAGGAGGTTCACGCTTTACATCGTTTATAAGTGCCGAAAGCCCAAGCCCAAAATTCTTCAGGGGCGGCCGAAGCTCGCGGCGGCATGGGCGCGGCACCGGGCAGACAAGGGCTAATAGCTGTGGGCGGGCAGTTGGAGTTGGAGAGGTTCGAGGATGTTGGAGCCTTGGTTTGGGCCCAATGCGGAGCTTGAAGCCAAAGTAAGTTGGGTTTAAGGTTTGAGTTTTGAGTGCGGAACGCTCACGGGCTTTTAGGGGCAGGCTGAGCCATTGGGAGAGAGGAAACAAGTACGAACAGTGTCGAGAAGTTCGATCTGCATTGATCTGCTACTGTCGAGAAAGGACACCAGTGCAAAGGCAGCATACGCTACAAACCCTACGTTTCCGGAGTCCAGATTTTTTGGGCCGTATGCAGCAGTCTGCGCAGTCAGCCAATCATCACTTGTACCTTACAAGCCACAGCTGGTGGCAGCAGCACCGCTGCTGGCCCCTTCCCCCTCGCCTTAACCAAATCCAACAATGGAGGCACCTTTTATCTTTGCCCAACCAGATACTTGAGCCTGAAAGTTCAACTGCCCTAAGCGATTGGGTCAGACCATGGGCTACGACTCCCTCTGGCTGGGGTGTATGTACACCGCGCTGAAAATGCAGGGCGCTCAGGGAGCTGCAGTTACAGGGCTTAGCGGCAGCTTCACGGACCGAGTTATCGGTGTCAGGATGGAGCCTCGATCCGCAAGAAGGAGGTGGTTCTGAATTCGCCGAGAAATGGCTTAGGAGCAGACATGTGACCATCTGCTAGGTGAGTCCTAGCGGCCTAGTGAGGAGACTTTGAATTTGCTTCTCGGGAGGTTTGTGGGTGTTTGGTCGTATCTGGGGGTCGCTCTCGCTCCGTGTCACTCATTGACAGGGCTTGGGGTTCAGCTCGGTTTTGCTCCAGATAGTTTTGCCCCGTCTATTCTATTCGCGACAAAAATCCTCCCACGCTTTGCTATTCCAGCATGCCCATCCGAAGACCGGAAAATCCGCGCGTGAGCCCTCGGAGATGCATGTTTTGTTCGCTTTTTTGCCAGCGCGAGCCAAGACATCTTGGATTCTTGATCTGCTGACGACGATGGTCAAACCTGCGTGGAGAAAATGACTCGGCAAAGCAAAACGGACAACTTTGTCTTGCAAACGCCTTGGATGAGAGGTCTCCTACCAACCTGGTCCCGGGTTTAGGCTTTGGGGTTTAGGGTTTGGGGTTTGGGGTTTCGGGCTTGGGGTTTAGGGACTTGGGTGAAACACGCGAAGCGACCTCGGGAGCGCGGTCTTCTCCTCGCAGGTCACAGGAACATCTTGGGCAAAGCCAGACATTCAAGAGGACCCAGAAAGAAACCACCGAATCTGCCCTAAACCCCCCTCGGGTGCTTCCGGACACGTATTCGCCAAAGTTGCTGACTGCAACGGCCTGGAAGTAACCTTTAAGCCGGACACCAACTCCCTTGACGCACCATCGGCAAAGGTCCGAAGCTGAATCGGAGCTCGCGGAAGCCTCAGAAAAGGTTGCAAACTGCGAGCATCTGCAACCCGAAGCTTCCCGAAGCTTGCAAGCTCTGAGCATCGGAAGCGAAACGTGAGTTCTTTAATTTGTGCCAGCAGAGTTCGACACCCCGAACCTGACATGCCCCAGACAGGACGTTTCGCTGGTGGACCTGTTGCTGCCGCTGGCCAGGGTCTTGTGGCAGGGAGGGTTAAGGGTGTGAGGCTGCAACATCTGAACCCCGAAGCCCTCAATACCCCCCCCCCCCCCCTAGAACCCCTGATCCCTTATACCCCCCCTCCTTGTTTCCCTGTTTGCCCTCCTTATGCCCACGCCCCCCTCAGACTATATTGGGTTTTGACGCCAGGGATGCCTCTCTTGGGCTCTTGGATTTTTTTTTTTAAGGGTTTAGGGTTTAGGGTTTAGTTAGGGTTTAGGGTTTAGGGTTTAGGGTTTAGGGTTTCAGGGAAGCAGGGACGGGGGGGGGGGGTGGGGCCTTCTAAGCTGCCGGTCACCTAACTTCCACCCCGCAAAAGGAGTCCACTTTAAGATGAGTTTTTCACAAGGCTTGCGAGCAGACTTGGCCGAGGGGTGGATTCTTTTTTCTCATCTTGACCTCCCTCAGTGCACTTCGCTTTGTAGGTTTCAATCCTGATGGCTCTTTGGAATTCTTAGACTTTCGCAAGGTCCCTGTCTTATTAAAAGTGCCGGCAGGTCCAGCTCAAGGAGGGCGAGAAGGTGTCCAGAACCAGGACTGGCAGCGTCGAACGGTGCTTTTTGGTAAGGAGGCTGTTTTGCTGGTTTCTCTTTGGTTCCTGGGCGCAGTGTTTAATAGCGCAGGATCCCGGGGGACCCATCGGCAAAGGCCGGGAGATGTTCCCCGCAGCCTGCAAGCCCTTCAACGCGCGAGGCTGACCCAAATCAAGAAGGCCGAGATCTTCGCCACGCGCCAGCTGGACCTGAAATTCGAGCATGCAGTGTCGTTGCAAGGTCGAGGTTGAAATTTTGAGCAGCTTTGACTCATGCATCGTTGAATTTGGAGAGGGTTCAGGGGCTTGCTGAGGAAGTCTCCCAGGCAGTCCGAAGGAGAGACGGGTCTAAGACACAGAGATTCGGAATCAACAAGGATCTCTTACACAAGCCATAGCCCCAATCCCGAAAGGGTAATTATTCGGTTCTGTGCCTGCAACTGTGTTAGGCCTGCAAAGCCCGGGCAAGGCATCTTCAGGAAGAACACACGACATCCTGTTTGCTAGCCTTTCATTTGTTCAAAGTAGAGTGAGTAAAGCGGGTGGCTGAGAAGGTTTCTGAACGGTTTTGGCTACGGACCTCGGGCTTGGAGCCCTCAGCTGCTCGACATCGGGGCAGAGGGGCAACAGACCGTGCTGAAGCCCATGATGAATCACATTTGGCAGATTCAAGGCATTGGTGTTATATAAGGCTTCCTGGAGTTGATCTTTGAGCCCTTGAGATGCATTGGTTTTTGCATGCCAGAGGAGGGTTCACCGGGGTCGGGGCCTATAGAGAAGGGGCCTGGGTTTTGGGCTTCAGGCTTATCACTTGAGTTCCAACACGGCTGAATCCTGCTCGATGACCAGTTCCTGCAACGCCCTAAGATCCCAGGACAGCAAAGCTGGTCCCTGCACATCCCTTTACAAATTCCAGCCCACAGGACTACAAGCTCATTGTGCCCACAGCCCTACAGCTGCGCAGCTGCACGTAGACACGGTGCGCTTGAGTGTTCCTAAACCTAGGCCCGAAAGCAATATTAAGTTGGGGTGGTATTCGGAGAAGTTCGAAGGCTGCGACTTCAGTGTTTGATTTGGGATTAGGGCCCAGAGCGGGGTGTGCGCTCCCCACACTTGGGAGACAGGGCCTTCGAAGTGTTCCACCAAAAGGGCGCTTAGCCAAGAACAAAGCGGCCCACGACAGCGATGGCGCATTGCGTTTGGGAGGGAGCCTCGCGGATGGTAGAGTCTGGTAGAGCTCGGCAGAGCCAGTGGGCTTGGAAGAGGGTGGGGGTAGGTCGGGTTGGTTGGGTTGGTCTTTTTGTCTCGAAACTGTGCCAAAGTTGGTCATCGAACGCCTGCCATGTTGCGGGGGTGCAGATGTGCAGTTTCGGTTCAGAGTTTTCTCATGTGCACGGAAGAAGGCCTTTTCGGGTTACTATTCTAAGGCTTCCCCTACTTTTTAGGGTACCTAAGAAGGGACCATAATTTTGAGAACTGACCATGTCAATGAAGGCTGACGCAGCACATGGCGCGTGAGATCTGCCAAGCCGTGCAGAAGAGTGAGGAGGCACATGGGGGCAGATTGACATGACGGCTTCGCATGCTAGGTAGGCCCCTGGGACAGTTCATATCTTCCCTTTTCTGGTTTAACAGGATCATGTTCAAGAATATTTCAGAGGGTTGTAAGGGACATCCTAGCCTTGATTTCCGGGCTCCAGGCACTGTGCATGCCGGGTCGATCCGTTGTTCAGGGCCGAACTTAGCACTGGGCTGCAGGCGGGCTGGCATGCGTGTGCTTGGCCTCCGCTGCGCCTGCGGCAATCTCCCAAAGAGTTGTAATCAGTTCGCACTCTTTCAGAAGCAGTTTGCGACTGGAGCCTGTTTTTCTTTTGTGAATCTGGTCTACAACCCGAGGGGTGGGAGAAAGCTACCATGGAGACATACGGACTCAAAGCACAAAGGTTCGACAAACTTGAGAGGATGCGTGGTTGGAGCCTGTCGACTTCATGAAGTTGTGCTAAGCATGACGACTTTCAGAACCGTCAAGGGTCTCCGCCTGCAAGGTATTGAGAAGGAGGCATAACTTGCATTCCTTGCATCCTCAGTCTCATCTGCTTTGAAGCCGTGCCGGAAGTCTTTGTTGAGCCACGGTTCCACGTGCACCGAATTGACCCGACCTTCGTGAAGCTGAGCATGTATGAGGGTCTCTCCCTCCCTGCACCCCTGACCCAGGCGCCTGCCTGGGAAGGCAGGATGCTTCCCACAGGGTTTTGTTTGGGGTTTTGGGGCATTTTGTTAGAGTTTCGGGATAGGGTTTAGGGGCCTGAGGTATGAAATTGGGGTCCATGAACCTCTAGCCAAGGAATGGGACTGTTGGTGGGTTTGAGCGATGCTTCGGCTCATTCCTGACTTTTTTTGTCGATTCGGGGTCGAGGGATGAGAGAGGACTCGGGCACAGATGGTTCTGCATGGAGTTTGCTCTTTTGCTGGTTGGCTTTCTGAGTTCCTCCTTCTACTCGTACTGAATCATCAGGTGCGAACCGTCCATACTGCAAGCTACTGGGAGGTTCTTGGCCCCACAGTTTGGCTCATCTTGGGGCATATAGTTTTGAGGCTTAGTTTCGGTGCTCCTGTTTCATTCGGACGGATGTGTGATCGGCACCTCCTGCACTACTGGATTTTCCCTTTCAGGTATGATGTAGGGCCCTTATTCCCTCATTCCCCACTAGGCGGACTATCACAACTCCAGTCCTCTGAACTTCTTTTTTCGCTCTCGTTGCGGTGGCGGTTCGCTCCGTTCGAGTTGTGGGTCAACGCCTCTGTCTCCCTGGCGTAGTTCGTGTAGCGGCATGCTGTGTGAAGGCGTATGACTATGGACGACTAGGACTAATTACTACTTCTGGTACCAGCGTTCCTGTCTCCACTGGTGCTAACTGGCAGTCTGTGTGAATGTTCTGCTCTGCGGCAGTACGTTTTCGATATTTCATGCGGAATGATCTGCTGCGAATGTCAGCTGACACATGGCCCAATTTCACTCGCATACTTGAGGCTCTTGAGTCCAGGTTTGTCGTCAATCTGCTTCAATCAATCCTCATAGCTAAGATTAGGTCCATCGGAATAGTCCTTTCTTTGAGCCGGCTGGCGCTTTCTTGCGCGGATGCTCGATTTGCAGCTGTGGACAAAAGCAGCCTCATCGTCCTAGCCCGCCAATTCCTGAAGGTGTCGCACCACATGGCCATGTCCCTGAACCCTAAACCCTGAACCCGAAACCCTGAAAGCTGAACCCTGAACCCAAAATCCCCCTAAACATCCCAAAAGACGAGTCCAATGATGCCAAGACAGCGAAGGCTTAAAGATCTTGCGGCTGCCACAGCTTTTGGGCCCGCCTCTGAAGAACCAAACAGAGGAGGACCACTCGTTCGTGAACTGAGGAGTCGCTAAGTGAGGAACCCTAAACCCTAAACCCTAAACCCTAAACCCTAAATCCCCTTTGGAGGTTTGGGAACCCAGGACTTTGAAGGCGTCCTCGCAAGTCCTCGATTTACCTTGGTGGTCTTGTTGAGCACTTTCCCTCCTACTGGTGAACCGGTGAACCCCCCGAACCTCATCAGCAACTCCCCTCCCTTTCACTAGGGACTAGCCCTGGGCTTTGGGCTACGAAAAAAATTCCTTCACTGAGGCTACTGTAGGGGATGTTACGGATGACACCGAGGCGGTCCGAAGCCGGTACCGGAGCCCAAAGCGCTGAACCTTTTGAGTCCCCGGTGCCACTGCGTGTGAGCTGAAAAGGTTGCAAAGAGCGCAACCCATTCGCTTCAATTCTTCTTGATGACTCGGTAGGCCCTTAAGGACATTTCATATTTTCCCTTGTTGGGTTTCAGAAGATCATGTTCAGGAACATTCTTCAGAGGCCATCCTGCATGAATTGCCGGCTTTCTGCCCTGAACTGAATGGCACATGCAGCTGACCTGCAGGAGCGGCAGAACAAAGCACACCCCGCAAGGCCGCTCTGCATGCTCCAGGCGCCAGGGCTAGGACGTGCAACGTTTCTCACGTGGGCTGTGGATGCGAACAGCCTTTGCAGTTCCGTCTTTCCGCGCCTGCAAGGCAAAAAGCCTTCTGCCACTGGTGAAGCCCAAGTAACGCCTCACACCAAACCAAACAGCTTGTTCCCGAAGGCCTGAAGACCGCAAAGGGCATCCACGCACCATGAGTTGGGGTGGTCCAACCTTCCCTGAGAACCATTGAGTCCTAGAGTCCTTCGGGTTTGGAGCTTCAGAAGCAGCAGCCTGTGGCCAGGTGTTGTCGTCCCTGCTTCTTGACCTGGCCATCGCCAGGCTCTTGGCAAAGATGCCAGTTTCGAAGACAGGAGTAAGGCAGGCCATCGGCCCACACTCCCCAGAACCAGGACCTTTAGGGACGGGCCCGACTGTAAACCCTGACAAGTGCCCATACCCCAGCGCCAACAAATTTCGTTTCTGGAAGCAGCCTGATAGAGACTTGCGCCTCCCCACCTATGCAAACTAGACGATGGAAGCCGTGACTAGACGCTCTGCCGGCAGCAAGGGTCATGCGGGGGCATTCGTCGCGGGTTGCCAAAGCACCTCACAGCCCCATGCCCCCAAACATACCGACGCCGTGCAGGATGCCCTCGGCCTGGAGCCGCATTAGTCGAAATCGAGACCCTCCAGAACACCCCCCCTCAAACCCCCCCCCACAAGCTTGGGATGTTCCCCCTTATACTAACAGTCCTCAATGACTTAACAGGGATGATAGTACCCGCGATTTCTAATCCCTATCAAGGAGCTGGGGGAACATCCCAACCACAGCCCTCAAATCGAACCTCCAGGTCCACCGACCGGGCGCCGCCTACGGTGAAAAGCTCCCTGCAGGAGCCTTGGCCCTGGCGGTGCGGAGACCCAGATGCCGGAGCTTTTGGATGTTCCCCCTTATACTAACAGCCCTGAGACTATAATAGGGGGTACTGTAATCCCTGTTGAGAGCTACAGCTTCTATGGGCTCCCGAGGGCAAGGCACTCAATTTTCGAAGCCAAGATGTCACACATTGGCTTGAGCCGCAAGCGCTGGGCCTTTTCGGGGCCACTGGAGAATCGGACCTGAATAAACTTGAGCCATTCCAAGCGGAGGTCGTGCGACTTGCCCTCTACGGCTTCGGCAGTGAGCCGCCACAGTCGAGCACCGCCCGGGGCTTTGAAATGCTTTGAACCGCAGCTGACCCAGCGCCCCTTAGATGGCATGAGATGGTGTAGCTAGCCCTTGGCCGGGGCGAAGCCAGGCCACAGGCCACAGGCCGAATCCAGCCCCACTCTCTGTAGGTTCTACCGGGGTTGTGCTGACAAGTTTTCAGATTCTTGGGAGTCAGGGTTGGCAGGGTTGGGTGGTTTTGGCTGGGAGACGATATTGACGGTTTAGGGACTTGTTTTTGCTCAAAGAGGTTAATTTTGGAGGTTGCAGTTTCGGATTTTGGCCGCGGAGCTTTTAGGGTGCATGGTGGGCAGGGAGCTGCAGCATGGAATTTGGTTCGGCCATGTCCAAACTTCGGATGCCTGGTTTGTCTCACGAAACATCCAGGCCAATGCTGAACGGAAGCCTCAAACCATGAATCCCATCGGCTGAAACACCCACGCCACCTTGAAGCTACTACCCTTGATTCATTCATTGGTCACCAAGTTGATACCCCCTTATACTGACAGTCCTTAATGGGGATTCTAGTGCCCCGGTACCCCCTACTATAATCCCTATTACGGCGAACATCCCCAAAATGTTCAGGCCAAGCTCGCACAGCTACAGGACAGGTTTTGGGTTGTTTTTGTTGGGCATGCTCGAGGGGACCTGTCCTCGGTAGGCCAGGCCCTTGGGGCATTTTGTATTTTCCCTTGTTTGGGTTTAAGAGGATCATATTCAGGAATATTTTTCAGAGGGTTTTGAAGGGACATCCTGGTGTCGGTGTCGGTTCTCGGCGCCCACCTTAGGCTCCCCGACCCACTTCCACGCCGTCTTTGCCGTTCCTGTTAGTTGCTTGCTGTTGCTGCTGTCATCGGGTTGTGGTCTTGGGCTCGGGAAAGAAAGGGAGAACTGAAAGAACGCAGGCAAAGAACCTAACACCCTCAACCGATGTGGGGCTGTTTTGATTTCCTGCATTTGGTGAGCACGGCCTCCTGAAAAACGAGCTACTAACGCAGACCTCCTGCAACCCTAGGGCCCTAGGGACAGGAGGGTGGTCCGACATGCAGTTCTCTGCGGTCCTGGAAACCAATGGGGTCCTTACAAAGATCCGGGGCTTACTTCCCCCCCAAAGCATCGCAGAAGAAGCCGTAGAGTTAGAGGGTGGTGAAGAGTTTTATGTCTCTACGGGACAAAGTCGAGTACTTCTGGACCAGCAGACACCTACAAATCGAAAGACAGGAGGAGCTGGAGCTGCCAGAAAACGTCACCGACGACACCTTGTCAATGCTGACGGTCCATTGCCTTCAGGGTTTGGGGTTTAGGGTGGGTTTCGGGTTTTAACTTCTCTGGTCCCAGCCGTGTCTCGTTACAGACAGTTAGGCGGGTGGCAAATGAAGACAGTCTGCTCGACTAACTTACAGCCCCGAGTTGCTCTTAAATCCTCGTCTTTGAGGTGTGCGGCTAAACCAGCTCGGCTTCGATGCCGTAGACACATGGATTGATAGAAATGCCGCAGTTAGTACACACTAGACCATCGCGGTTGGACGATCGAGAAGCGTAGCCTGCAATTACTTTTCCTCACGAGCTCCGTGCAAATGTCCCAACGTTGACAGCCAAGAGGCAGCAAGGCTTCAAACCACAGTTCCAAGAACCCGCGCAAGCTTCCATGTCCTGATGCCGTTACCCACAGCACAAAGCTGTAAGCATCATTGGGCACGATTGAACACCACCAAACTACGAAGCCTCGCGATTGAGCTCTCTGATTTCGCATCGTTCTCAGAGGCCTGCTTGTACCGGCTCTGGGCCAACACCATGGAGAGTTCGCCTGCCACGTTCACAGAGCAGGTTTCGACTCGAGGAGGAGGGATGTTGGACCTATAGCTCCTTTAAAGCCATGTTTTGCAGGGGGCTGGTTTTAAACTTCCAAACCCAGGACACCTGTGAGCCAGCAGCGAATCCCCAAACTGAGTTTTTGTGGGTTTTGCACTGAGTGCACTGCATGCAGTAGCCTTGCTCACGCCCATGCTCCTGCGGGGGAGCAGAAACCTCAGGCCCTGAACCCTGTAAGCCCTGAACGTGCGACAGAGAGCAGCAAATGTTTTATTCAAGGTCCTGCAAAAGTGGAAGCGGCGGATGAGCAAGGACGGGGTGCTGGATATCAGAGTCGGGACCCTAAACCCGAAACCCTAAACCCTAAACCCCTTGCCTGGAGAACCAAAGCCCCATCTAGGGAACCTCGCGAGAAGACCGAAACACCGATGCGCAAATTTCTCTCCACTCCTTAGACATAGTACTTGCTTCCCCAAAAAGGAAAAACTCTTCCTTATTCAGGGTAATATAGGGGAATGTGTTTTTTGTTTTGAATTAAATTCTCTTGGGGTTCTTGAGCAAGTAGCAGTAGTAGCAGCCCTTACAAAATCAGACGTAAACTAGGAGATGCCAAGAAGAACTGCATTAGGACGATCCATCCGCTGTCTTGCCAGCGGCGCCGGCCAAGGCGGTTCTTTCCGTTGCTGCTCGTGGGGGGTTTAGGGTTTAGGGGTTGTCAGTCTCCTGGCCATGGAAAGCACGAATACAAGGATTGTCAGATGTGCATTTCCCAAAATAGGGGCACCCCTTTTAGACCCAAATAGAATAGGCCCCCCCCCCCCCCCCCCGTGGGTGGCTTAAATAGGGTCTATTTGGAAGCTGGGACTCGGGTTTTCTTATAGCCATACACGTTTCCACGAGGGTACGCTGCTGTCACGTCAGTCGTACTATGGAGGCCTCAGGAACAAGAACCAGGTAGTTCCTCTTTTCTCTTCTCTTTTTCTCCTCAATCCTAAAGTCGAAGGCTCTCGTGAGGAGAAGAGAAGGGAGAGAAGGAGGGAAAGATAAGAGGAACACGATTTTCATGGGAAGAGCCAAGAAAAGAATAGAAGAGAGATAAAACAAGGCGCAAAGAAGATGGTACTCTTCTTTATCTATCCTCTCTCCCTTATCTCTCCGTTCCCTCTGTCTTTTCGAAATGAGAAAAACAAAAAGAAAGATGAAAAGAAGAAGGGTTAGGAAAAGAGCCGAAGAGATAGGCCGAAAAGAGGGGTATGGTGAAGTACGGCAAAGGTCCACGCACAAGGAGTCACCTTCTGCTTACCCTTCCACTGCTTGATTTTACAAGCTCCTTTCTTGTGTTTTATCAGTTAAAATTAAAAGGAAACAGAAGGAGAGAAGGGAAAGGGAAGTGAGAGAGGAGAGACAACAAGGAGGCCATTTTAATTTCCTGTGAGTTATCAAAAGGAATGCAATATTATGGGAAGAGCAATGGAAAAAAAGAGTGGAAGAGAAATTAAGACAGGAGAGGGAGGTGCAAAAATAAGGCAAAGAGAAGATGGTGCCGTTTTCATCTCACCTCTCGTTCTTATCTTCCTCTTCTCTGGTTCTTTTCCCTGTGAAATAAAAAAACAAAAGGAAGGACAATGAACATATAAAGGAACCCGTTTTCGTTTTCCGTTTGGGCACAAGGAAAAAAACAGAGGCGATAGGGCGAGAGGAGGGGTTTGCTGAAGCATGGGGAGGGTGTACGGGCAAGGGGCCAACTCCGCCCACTTCCCCCATCCATTGAAAGAGGAAAAGGAACAGGGCCTCCATTCCCCTCTTATTCTTCCTTTCTTGCGTTTTTGTCGTTTAGAAGGGAACAGGAGAAGAGGAGGGAGAGAGAAGGAGAGAGGAGACATAAAAAGGGTTGCATTTTTAATGGGAAGAGCAAAGAAAAGACCAGAAGAGAGATGATGGGAGAAGAGGGGGAGACAAAACAAGGCGCACAGAAAATGGGCAGATAAGAAGAGAGGAAAGGGAATGACCAAGTACAATGAGGAGTTCTTCAATTTCCCTCCCTATCTCTTATGTTACTTTTCCTTCTTGTGGGGTGTCCCTTTTTCTCTTGAAGATGCAGAAAACGATTGAAAAGGACACCCGTTCCATCGCCCATATGTAGGGAAAAAGAGAGAGAATCATGAGCATCAGCTGGGCTTGCTGCCAATCCAACATGGGCGTCCCTTTTAATCGCATTCTGTGTCCTTTTTTCTCGCTTGAAGATGCAGAAAACGATCCAAAAGCACATCTGTTGGAGGAAGAGAGAAGGAGAGAGGAGAGATACCAAGGATTGCATATTTAATGGGAAGAGCAAGGAAGAGAATAGAAGACAGATGAATAGAGAAGAGGGAGAGACAAAAAAAGGCGCAGAGAAGATGGCACTCTTCTTTATCTATTCTCTCTCCCTTGTTTCTCCCTTCCCTCTTTCTTTTCGAAATGAGAAAAACAAAAAGGAGGAACTATGAGAAGGAGAAGAGTAAGGAAAGGAACAGAAGAGATAGGCCGAGAGGATGAATATGATGGAGTATTATGGAAAGGCTCACGCGCAAGGAGTAACCCTCTGCTTACCTTTTCACTGCTTTATCATATGAGTTCCTTTCTTGTGTTTTATCAGTTAAAAGGAAGCGGAAGAAGAGAAGGGAAAGGGAAGTGAGAGAGGAAAGATAACAAGGATGCTATGTTTCCCGAAGCGTGCTGCAATGAATAGAAGAGACAGGAAGCAAGGAGACGGAATCACAAAATAAGGCGCAAAGCTGTACATATCATCTCTCCCTTGTCTCTCCCTATTCCCTTTCGAACTAGAAAAAACCATTCTTGCTTTTCACAGATAGGTACCCTCTCTCC